>JAADVN010000053.1:0-44802 GCA_023335535.1 Globisporangium spinosum
GCTTCCGGAAGATGTACTCGTTGTACACTCGGCTCAGACGCCTGTTCACCTCGTTCTTTTTCTCCACGTAGGCTTTGAGGCGCTCGAAGTCGGTCGTCTTCCTGTTGTAGGTGCTCAGTTCTGCCTCCCATTCGACGATGCGCTTGCCGTCGATCACCTCCTGCTTATGTTCCTGTGCAAAGTCCCGGTACTTCTTCGCCTTCGTCTCTCTGCGGCACGTGTCCTGAGTGTAGGGAACCTTGTCTGATCCTTGGTGTCTCCGTCGACGCAATAAAACAAGTCGCTCATGTTCGGGTCGATCGCGACGACCATCTTCCCCTTCAGATGTTCGTAGTCGGCAACCTCGTCGATGTACGTCTCGCATTTTCCATTCTTCGTTTGGATTACCCGCTCGTCGAAAAGATCCTTTCGCTTCAGGAGGATGCTGCAGCCAACACCATCCGTAACAATCTGGTGGTCGAACGTGTAGCCCTTCGCACGGAAGCACTTCATGTTGGTCTTGAAGAAGATATCCCAGGAGCTCTCTTTGCGGCCGTCGAGGTCGTCCCCTTTCAAGTAGTCGGTTTGCTTGCGTGTTCTTTCGTGACGCAAAGCTGCACGAGCGAGATCGGGTCTATGCGGACGTGTATGGGCACGACGTTGCTGCGCAGTGGGCATGTGTTCTTGACGCTCGTGTCGTGCGCCTCGACCGCCTTCATCATGCGCAGCATGCACGGGAGATAGTCCTGGGGCGAGCACTGGATGTCGTAGTGGACATTGTCCTTTTTCAGATTCCTCGCAGGGAACACGAGTTTGCGCTGCTCGTCTATCCACGCATGGTAGAGGGGTCCGACGTCTTCGGCTGGTGCGGTCTAAGCAGGTCGTCCTTGGCCCTGCTCAAGCAAGCGCACAGCGCATTCTGGCGGCTCCTCGTGTTCCTCCAGCTCTCCCTGATCATGATGACCAGCTCCTTCTTGCGCCACGACACGTTGACGCACAGCTCGATATACTCGACGTAGTTCTACTTGATGTTGTTCTCGTACATGATGATCACATCGGTCGAGAGGTATTCGATCACGGTGCTCATGTGTTCGTAGCTGAGCTCCTCCAACATGTACGCCTTGTAGTGCTGCTCGTAGAAGTCCTTGAGCGTATTCATGATGATCTGCGTCTCGGCGCTTGGAGGCCTGCCACTGGAAGGCGCCTTGCAGAACACTTTCATCACTGAGGTCATGAACCGTCTGTCGAGCTTAGGCAGCTCGTCGCAACAGTGGAGCAGATACAGCTTGAGCAGCTGGAGCGCGTGGATCATGATGCTGTTGGCCCGTAGTGCGGCATCGGTTAGTTTCTCCATGACGAGATTGTTCTTGACGACGCTCCTGAGGCTCGTCTTGACGCTGCGATAGGTCGGTTTCGGCGGTGACTCCTTCATGTCCCTCGAGCGCGTTCACTTGAGCTGTGGAGGTGGCTCCATCATGTTTTCCGTTCACTTGAATTGCAAACCTTGGACAAGTGCGCAGATGCGAGCAAATGTAGAACTGAACGATGGAGATACATTTCCATCGCACACTCACTTTCAACTGGCACTCCTTCAACTCGAACGGATCGAAATGACGAAGACCATCACAGCTTGCACCGTCGCTCCACAGGTTTTGGGTGTTTTTTGCTATTCAGCCACCAAAACACCCAAAACCTGTGGAGCGATAGCTGATAGGGGGCCAATATCTGTCTACTTTGAGATCCCATTGCTTAATAACCGTTTGGCTACTGTGCTACTGGTCTTGAGGCAGTAGCTGGGAATTTGTAGCGAACCTTGCGTTCTTTTATGCGACCAATACTGAAAAGCTATGTCTTCTACAACATGCAGATCCTTATTTTCTTGAATTCGGCCGGTATTGGAGGGGTTAATACAGTGTACCGATTTGCTGGACTGGATGCTGTTGATTGAGACTCGTTGTCAATCAATCACATTGTTGTGGACAAGTGGACACCACTCATTCATTCGTTCTCCAGCCCAAGACTTCGCATGTATGTGAAAGATCACAACGGAACCCTTTGCAATAGCTGTATACTGAAGTTGAATCACGCAGAAGAGACACAGTGGACCTGTCCAAACATGACAGCATCAAAGTGTTGCCATGGCTGCTTGGGCTGCCATGAACATCTCCCATCTTGTGTGACGGACGATCGATATATTTACATGAGACTTTGCGTTGCTCGCTTCGTTTGACATGCTCACCCGACGACACGTGCAGATCCATAGAGATAAAGGAAGTGAATATCCTGACAGGATGAAAATTTTGTCGCGTGAGTAGCATCGTGGTGAACGAGCGAAGGCTCGTGTACAAGTCCATAGCTTCAACCTCGTTTGACGTGCAGATGACTATATACTACTTTGGTGTTACACATGCGCTGCATGAATTGGCGCGAGTTGAGTCGAGTCGAGTATACGCATGAGGCGACAGAGCAATGCAGCGAGTAAGTGAGGAGGTGCCACAGCTTTGTTGCCTGGTTGTGTTTTGTAGGAAGCCTATGCTATGCATTTGAGTAAACCGTTGGTAACAGGCAAAAGGCGGACCTTTCGCCGCGTCGTGGCTACAACATCGTGAATGACACCACCAAGTCATCACCCCACTCATTCACTTCCGCCCTATCGTTATATGTGTCTCTGAGTGAGACGCATCGAAAAGATCCAGCAGCTCAACGCGTTGAGCGAGAGGTGCTACTCACACAACGGCGGGCGTTAGAACACATCTATGCCTTCAGGTAAAATTGCGACGAAAAAGTGTAGTTGAATTAGTTCGCAGAAAAAACAACGAAATATACTGCACGACTAGTTCACTTTCTGCCTAAGCTACATCTAGCCTGCTTCGTTGGTCAGTTGGCGCACACGCATGCTTGGGTTGGCGAGCTCATCGGCTCATTCACGAATCATAGGAAGAAGACGGCACGCTCATGCATGTGGCAAGTGGCGTGTGGCAAGTAGAATAAAGAGACTAAAGTTGTGCTCATTTCCCATTTTTCTCTCATTTCTATAATTCTTAGCAATTGCTATTGAATACGTAAAAAATACAATTTAAAAAATGTATGGGAAAGCAGTGCCTGAACTTGGACCTGATTGAGTGTGGTTTTGACATGCACTTTTATATTCGGACAGTGTCCTGAAACAATGACCTTTTTCTGAAACTCTCCGTAACGTATCCACAATATACCACTTTTGAGGCTTGTTTTTTATACTGGTATAAAATATGAGGCACAGTTTAATTGTTTCTAGATTCAATTAGACACTCTACAAGCATATCTTTCTTCTTTGCATTTAAAAATTCTCGAGGAGTGCATAAAAATGTTAAATTGATAAATCAAGTTATGCTTGATAAATTGTCGAAATCGGAGTCAAGCCGGTTATTGCAATTGGTTATCGGGTAGTCGAGCCCAGCGGTACGATTTCGGGCTCGCTTTTCGTCTCCTCGGCTCGCCTGGGTCTGGTCTGTGGTTCCCCCTTCCTCTCTCACTCTCTCGCTCACTCGCTCCTTCCGAAGGCCCGTCCTTACAACAGCACAGTGGAGCCGGCCAGCCTCAGCCCATACAGTTCACTCTGCGCATATCGCTTTAGTTGCCCAGCCCGCCCCACAAGCAGCCGCCCAAGCCGCCCAAGAAGCAAAAGAAGGAAAGAAAAGCGCGCGCTCTTCCTTCCTCTGTTGACGACCGACTGACGACGAGACACGACCCTCTTCCCCCCTTCGCCCACGAGAGAGAGAGACAGCAGACAGCAGCAACATGGACGCGTACGAGCAGGTGAAAGTGATCGGCAAGGGCTCGTTCGGCGTGGTCACGCAGATCGTGCGCAAGGCCGACGGCAAGGTGCGTTCTGTTTCGTTTTGCTGTGTGTATGTGTGTGGACATGGCTGCGTGTACGTGTGTGTGTGTGTGTGTGGACTGGCTTGTTCAAGCGGATGTGGTGGTGGTGGCGGATATGGCTTCCCCCATTTTCCGTGCGTTTTGGTGGCTGACTTTGTACATGAAAATGAGTCAGAAGTGGTTAATGAATGACAATGCTTGTATTGCCAAAAATGTAGGCGCTTGTGTGGAAAGAAGTGAACTATGGGCAGATGAGCGAGAAAGAGAAGCAGCTCATCGTGAGTGAGGTGAACATCCTGCGCGAGCTGCGCCACCCGCACATTGTGCGCTACCTCGACCGCGTGATCGACAAGCAGGCGACCAAGATCTACATCGTCATGGAGTATTGCGAGGGTGGCGACCTCAGCCAGTACATCAAGCGCAAGAAGCGCGAAGGGTGAGTCCTAACGTTCCTCTTCCACTTCTTTCTGGCGAGCGTCTGGTTGTGAGAGGGACTTATGTGAGACTCACGGAGAGTGTCTGTCTTTATCTGCTTGTTAATTGGTACCCATGATATACACCAGGTCGTACATTGAGGAAGGCTTCATCTGGCACATTTTCACACACATCTTCCTGGCGCTGAAGGAATGCCACCGCCACCGCGAGGGCAACGTCATTCGCCCGATTTTGCATCGCGATATCAAGCCGGGCAACATCTTCCTCGACTCCAATGTGCGTTCTTGTTGCTACAACCCATTCCCATTCAACTGTAGCGACGTTGGAGACTCATGCTGTGTACGTGTTTGTGTGATACTTTAGAACAACGCCAAGCTGGGCGACTTTGGCCTCGCGAAGGAGCTGAGCAGCGAGTCCCGCTTTGCGCAAACAAACGTCGGCACGCCGTACTACATGAGTCCGGAGATGGTGAACGAGATGACGTACGACGAGAGATCAGACATCTGGGCGCTGGGTTGTCTGCTCTATGAAATGGCGACGCTTGCGTACGTGGAATAGCTACATGTCGTGTGTGTGGGTTTTTTTCTGTATGGAAAGTTTGTGTGTGGGTCTAACAGTTGCTTTCGTTCCACGCTTGCAGTCCGCCATTCGATGCGACGAACCAGCTTGCGCTCGCCAAGAAAATCAACGCGGGCAAGTTCAACCGCATCCCGGCGCAGTACTCGGAGGGACTTTTCCAAGTCATCCGATGGATGCTTCACAGACAGCGCTCCCGACGACCTCGCATCGAGGACTTGGAGCGCGTACCGCAGCTACAGCAGCGACTGCGCGCGTACGCTGCAGCGAATGCTCCATCGCCAGAACAGCAGCTGCAGAACACGTACAGCCAGAAGATGAAGGAGCTGTTAGCGATTGAAGAGGACTTGCGCCGCCAAGAAGCCGCGCTAATCGCGCGCGAAAAGAAGCTCAAAGGTGAGCAATGATTGTGATTGCCGATGTTGAGTCGATTGCTCGACCAGTCTTGCTGATAAATCTCTCTGTGCTTGTCTTATTATTGCAGAGCTTGAGATGGACTACGCTCGTCGTGAGAGTGAGCTGAAGAAGCGTGAGCAAATGTACGTATGATGGAGATTAGGCAGAAGAGCGTTTGTATCCAAGCAGCACAGTGCACTGACTCTGTGCAATTTAAACCCAAATATACCCAGGGTCGAGATGATGAGCCGAAAAGTCACGTACACCGCCAAGGTTTCTTCCCCTACGACTTCGGACGGTTCGAATTCTAGCGCAGACAACAATTACAGCAACAACAATGGCTCACTAAGCCCGCGGAAGAGGATGCCGGACGTCAACAACAACTCGGGCAGCCCTGGACGCAGCGGGCGAGGAGGCATGCACAGTCTCGCAGAGTACCACCAAGACTTCCAGCAGAAAATGCCGCAGCAGCAGCAGCTGGAAGAGCCGATTTCCGCCAACGCGAGTCCGGGCACTCCGGCCCGACCGCGTATTTACCTCACGAGCAACAGCGACTCGGCCTTGAGCCGAAGTGGAGGGTACTCTAAGTCAGCCAGTGGTAGCTCTGGGTACTTCGCAGGAGGAGCAGCAGAGAGCGGCAGTCTGCCGACGGGTTCATTGACTCGCCCACTCAACGCATCCGAGCAAGTCACGAGCATGGTAAGTCAAACATTGTTGGCATGATGCGGTATCTTGTAGAATGTGTGTGTATGTGTGCTGACAGAGACCCTGTGGTTGTATGCTTCGCTCAGATGAAGGGCTTGTGGAAGAAGAACTAAGGCAGCCTTCACTCAGCCCGCCGAAGCCGAACTCGACAAGTGGAAAACAGCAATGTCGGCAGCAGTACCTCTACTTAATTTTGTTTTACGTTTGAATTACCAGCAAAGGAGCTTGCCTCGTCGCGCATTGGTCCCGAGAAAAAGTCAGAAAGAAGAAAAGCTCACAGCACCAGCATCCACCACGAGGAGGTGTACGCGTGAGAGTGAGCTAGAGTGACGGAGTTGAGCGCATTTGTTTGTACAAGAGAGAAAGCGAAGAAGACAAAGACGCGCGCGTTCGTGTATGGGATCACAGAAATTAGAGAAGTTTCGACACCACCAGACAAGAAGATCACGAAAAAGAAGAAGACGAAGAAAACCAAAGAAATAAGACAGGTGAAGCAACTAGCAGCAGCATACTTTAAATGGGCGAATGCCAAAATCTAGATATCGTGGATGGAAATCGTCGTGTTTGGGAAGCTTCTCATATTTATCGCATCCCTTCCTAGTTATTAGTCCTTGGAGTCCGACTGGTCCTTGGCGTCCACGCGGATCTGCAGCAGGCCCTCCACCCGCGTCCTGCAGATGGGGCACGTGCTCGAGCTCTTGCGCAACGCTTCGGCGCACTCGCCACAGAGGCACATATGGCGACAGGGCAGCACGGTCGTGTTGCGCGGCTCGCACATGCAGATGATGCACTCGGCGCCGTCGGGCATGTCGATCTCATCCAGACCACCGCTCTTCTTCTCGCCTGTGGTGACGCCGTCCTCGCTGCTGTTCGGGTCGTGCTTTGGTGCTGCAGCCAGTGAGCCATCGATGCCGTAGATCTCCTGGAGCTCGTATGTGAGCCCGTCGACCTGGATCTTCTGCTTGAGCATCTTGATCGTCCATGCGCCATTGGTATTCGGCTGCTTGGCAAATGTGCAGAACGTGGACTGCGACTGCGGCGTGGCAGTACTAATACTCTTGTCGCCATTACTGCTATTGCTGCTCTCTAGGGCTTCGAGCACGATGATGAGTGGGAACTTGAGCGAGCCTTCCTCGTAAATAAGCTCGGACTCACTAAAGCAGCCCAGGTCAAAGATGTGCGCATTATTGTCGCTATCGCCATCACCATCCGTCTCTGTCTCTGCTGCGGGCGTTGCCACGTCCTCGAGACTGAACTTCTGCGAGAGCCCCGCGGAGAACTCGTACGAGAACCGCGAGCCGGCGCCCGTCTTGTGCTGCAGCGAGTAGCGCGAGCAGCCCGTCTCGTTGTCGATCTTCTCGAGCGCCACGAGGAACATGGTGACGCGGCAGGGCTTGGTCGCGTCGAACTGGAACTCGAGGTTCAGCAGATCTTTCGTGTTCGTGAGCGTTGCCTCAGAGGCTGCTGAACCCACCGGCGCAACGAGCTTGAGCGAGCTCTTCTTGAGGTTCACGTGGCTCTTGACCGTGCTCGTCTGGTGCATCTCTGGCACGTCCTTGGGGAGCATGGACTGGTTCGACATGAAGCCCAGGTCGGGGCGGCTGCGGCTCAGGTAGAGCGCCTGTAGCTGCGCCGGCGTGTAGTTGGCGCGGTTCACGGCGCCCGCTGGGTGCGACCCCAGAGGCTCACCGTAGAGCGCGCCGTTCGGGTTGTTGCGCCGCGAGGAAGAGGACGACGACGCGCCGCCGCCGTGCACGCGCTGTACGCTGCCCGTGTGGCCCATTGCTGCTGCTGCGTGATGTAGTGGTGGGCGCGTTTGTGTAGCTCTACGTGCGGCTGGGCAGCTAGCTCTGTATGGAGATGGAGAGAGCGGGCGCCAGCGAAGCTGGTCGATGCTCGGAGCTATTTATTCTTCTCGGCGAATGTGGAAGTGATGTGGATGCACTTTTTGAGAAGCAAAAATAACATTAAGCTACCCAAATAGTAGCTCCGTTTGGGTTTGGGTGGGAAGTGTACCCATAATGCCGACCTACCTAACTGAGTGAGCTCTTGATTCTCTCATCAACACACAACGCAGCTCTCATGCGGAAAGGATCGACTGGAAAATCTCTGAATTAGCTATGTTACACCTTCACACACGCACTCACTGCACTCTACATCATCATTACCTTCTTTAGACTGGAGCAGTCGCTCGTCTGCTCTTCGCCAACCTCGTCTTCACTCCAAGCCAAACTACACCCTGGATCTGGATGGATCTACCGCTGGTGGCGCCGCACTTGGAGCGCGATCTGGAGCTGCAGCCGCCCCAGCAGCTTGCCGCCGACCGTGAGCGAGATGGACGTGTCGCTCTTCTTCCCGTTCGCGTCGACGCAGAACGTGCCCTGGCCCAGGAGCTGCTCGGACGCCGCGGGCACGGTCGTCAAGATCATTCCCCCTCTTCCAGAGCCCAAGTCGTTCCCTCCACCACCATTCCCACCACCATCACCTCCTCCTGTACCTCCTGAAGTCTCAGGAGGTACATAAGGAGACCCGAGCATCGCAGTCGCCGACGACGTGCGCGACATGCCCCGCGCTCGCGACTGTGCACGAATCAGGATCGCCACGTGCTTCTTGCCGCTCGGCTGTGCCACCGTGTTGTATCTCAGCCCGCCTTCGACAAAGTTGTTCCACTTGATCGTGTGAAAGTTGGACGTCGGCGTGACCGTCGACGCAAAGTCCGAACCACCGCCTGCGCCGCTGATGCCATTGCCGCTTACGCCGCTTTTGCCACCGCTGTCCATCCACGTCAGGTGCTCTGCGACCTCATGGAGCTTGCGCTGCTGGGAGAACACGTCTTCGCACGGGATCGGGAACAGGAACCCAAACTCAATGTCCTCAACACGGTCGAACAGTGTGGATCCCGGTTGGCAATCGATCGCGTCCATCCAGTGGATCGAGCGAAAGTCGATCTTGAGACGCATCTCACAGGTGCCGGGCACGTCCTTCATCCTCCCCGCGGCGACTGCGCTCGTCGTCGCAGAATTGAGGATGTTGAGGTTCCCACCACTAGAGTTCGTCCAGAGTGAGTCTTCAGGTAGGAGCATCGGGGAGGGTGAATGCGGCGGATTGAGTGGATCGAATACAGGGTCGTTCAGCGTCACCTGGAAGATTCCGAACACGGGCTTGTGGTCGGACGTCGTCACCGTCTCACAGGAATTGTACGAGATGCACTCGATCATATCCTGCGAACCGGGAAGCGACGAGTGGAGCACGCGGTCCGTATACGAAGGGATACGGTACCCGCCTTTGCTCGTGATCAGCGTGAAGTTCTTGAGGAACGACTGCGGGTCGCTGGAGTCGAGCTGCTGGCCTCTGATGCGGCGGAAAGTCGGGTAAAAGTTGATCGCCGGCTCTTCGAAGCCGTAAAAGAGCTGCTTGCTGTGCAGCAGCGCGTGAAGCTCGTCGTGGTCCTCAACCAGCAATGGGACGGTCGTGTTGGACTTTTCGACCTTTGGTGTCACGCACTGCTGGAAATCGTAGCTGTTCGTGGGCGAATCAGTCGTCTCATCACCGGATAGAACGGATGGTGGGGACGACGGCAGCGGGATCAGCACATCGATTGTCGAGGATGATGACCTTGCTACTGCCGCGGCTGTACCGACTTGTGTGAAGAGCTCCAGCATTTCCTGTGGGTTTGCCTCCTTTCGGGTCATGCGGTAGTTGAAATCGCCCAGAATGAAGCTGTGGTGGTGCAGCAACGGGAACCCAAAGCCGTAGTCCTCGTCGTCCAAATACAGCTGCTGCAGGATCTGCATTGCGTCCTGGTTGCGGCGCTCGAACTTGGACGGCGTCTTCTTCTTGTTCGCGCGCGACTTCTTGCGCTTCGGCGGCCGGTTGGTCGGTGAGTCCGACGCCAAGTGGCACGTCGCGAACGCGAACGACGTGTTCTCGTACCGAAACGACATGCCCACGGCGCCTTTGTTAGACGCGCGACCAAACACCAGCAGTGATTTCCCGCGGTACACTTCCTGCGCGCTCTTGTTCGTGCTCTGGCGGTACGGCATCTGGAACCGTCCTTCGAGCACTGCGCTCTCGCGCACAAACACACTTAGTGCAATGTACCCGTGGTAACCCAGGGCCGTCGCGCGCTTGCCGATCTCGCGCGAGTAGTACACAAACTTGCACTGCGAGCCCACGACCAGGTGTTGGTGGATCTTTGTCTGTAGATCCGCGAGGTCCATGCATTCTTGGACGCCGATCACGTAGATCTGATACCCGAGCGGGATCCAGTTCGCCTACAATAGAGGAAGAGAGGGGTTTCACAACAATGTTAACCATACATGCATATAGAGGAGGAAGCACACATACGCACACATACACACACGCGCACACGTACCAGTTCTTTCTCGTTCACATTCTGCTCGCCCATGTTGAACGTCGAGACAAAGAGCGGTAGTTTCTTTGGTCGCGTGCGCTTGTTCTTGCTCTTTGCCTTCTCGTAGCTCAGTGTGCGCGCGAGCATCGCTTGCTGCTGCTGCTGCTGTAATGGGTCCTCCCGGGATGAGTTCTTGCGCTGGGACTCGTACTGCGCGAGGCAGTTTAGAATGGACGAGCGCATCAGGATGTCGGCTGCGCCAGTGGAGAAGAAGAATCGCTGCTGCCGGGTGCTCGTGGTCATCGAACTAGCGGTGGTGCCCGTCGCGTGGGTGGTCGCGGACGTCATCATCGTCAGGTCCAGGTCATCGCCAAAGTGGTTACCTCCTCGCTTTTTGAAGAAATCGTCGAGGCTC
The DNA here is from genome assembly GCA_023335535.1 of Globisporangium spinosum. NCBI lineage: Eukaryota > Oomycota > Peronosporomycetes > Pythiales > Pythiaceae > Globisporangium > Globisporangium spinosum. Next base: position 10,719 of record JAADVN010000053.1, read on the forward strand.
TCGGTCAGCGACGACACGCTGTCCGCTGGGAACGTCCTTCCGCGCGGCAGCTGTAGCTCCTCCTGCTCGAACGTCTGCCGCCGGCAGAGCCCGCCGTACACGATCGAGTTCGAGAGCCCGTCGAGGTCCAAGATGATCTGCGCAAAGAGCCCAAACTCGAAACTGTGGATACCCATGGCTTCCAGAACTGATAAGGTTGCGGCAAGCAGACAAACAAACAAACACCATTTGTTAACAACGCAAGATCCAGCCAAACAAGAATTGAAGTAAAGGTAATAGTGAGCTTGACTCACTTCGATAGATCATCATGGGGCCGCGGTGCACGATGAACACGACAATGCACAGCAAGTTCTTGCGCCGAATGAGCATCGACGACGTGTCGGCTTCCACAGTGTCGTGCCTATCATACACAAAGCAGCCACACACACAACCACACATGTCAGCAAGCTTGTCTGTTTTGTTGTTGCTGATTGCTAGCAAATAAACCAAACAAGATCCTTACCATGCCACGCGGCGCTTCATGTTGATATGGATGAGCGCGTGGAGCACGATGATGTACACGACCATGATCGCGTAGAAGAGATAGAAGTGCAGCAGGATGAGTCGGTCCTCTTTGAGCCAGCAGTAGAACGTCGCGTCGCCGTAGCGATGCGTCGCGATGTGATAAATAATAAATGCGATGCACGGGATGACCGAGATCGCGAGAAACAGCGAGAAGCGCGACTGGCGCTTGGCGTCGCTTTCGCCGCCGACGATCCATCGATAGAGGTAGAACGCCATGCAGCAGACCCAGAGGCAGCTGCCGAGCCCCGTAGCGTGCAGCACGGACGCCTGAATGTTGCAGAGCAGCGGGTCGTGCACGACCGCGCGGCCGACGATGCGCGCGAGGATCGTCGCGAGGTCGAAGAGCGAGAGCACAAGCACGAGCTTCGCTGTGAAATCCATCTTCTGCGCGCGCCGCCGTATCCGCCGCCCGTTCACGAACCAGTGCTGCCAGCAAAAGTGCAGGATCACGTACGAGATGCCGATGAGCGACGCCGAGCTCGAGATGTAGATCGCGATCTGGATCGCGTGCTCCTGGATGGCGGAGAGCGGCAGCGCCGCCTGGTGGTGGCCCTTGTCAGCGTTGTCGGCACTGTCTTCGTCATGCATCGCGCTCTACGCTTCTTGTGCCTGCGTATATGTGTGGAGATCGATACGCGTGGTGGCGTGTATTGTGCGGCGCGCGCAAGTCGCTTGTGTGTGTTCTCTAGTCGAGTCCCTCCTGGTGGACGCCACTTGACTCTTCTCTTCTCTTGCGTATGGAAGGTCGGCTTGGCTTGTTGTATCCGTCGCTTGCCTCGCGCTGTCTGCCTGTGTGGTTCCTTCCAGCTTTTTCACCGACCACTTTCGCTGGCGTCGGTCGACTTTGCTGCTGACAGGAAGTCAGATATATAAATACGTCCGTCGTCCGTGTGGATTATAGAAGAAGCCGCGGAGCGTGTTCGCTTTTCTTCTTTCCTTCCACGCCGTGCCGTGCCTTGTTTTCTGTCTGTCTCCTTGCTGCCGTCTGACCGACCAACCGCCTGACTCCCTCTGCGATGCTTCACGGCTCCGCTTGTCGACGTAAAACAATGGTCGGAGATGATTTAGACTCGCGACCACGTCACGCTGGTGCTGCTGTGCGTTGGTTGCCAGTCTCGATCTTGAAAGATATAAAGACGATGATGATTGATGGCTGTGTGTGTGAGCTGGCTGAGCTGCTCGATGGTGGCACTGCCAGACGGCTGCTCGCTCGCTCGCTGCACTTTGACGACGACGCCGATGATGATGGCCGAAGACGCGAATGCTCACTCACTTCACACACACAACGGTCGGAGTGATCAGTGCGCATATATATACGACACACAGTGCCCACTGGCTGACACGCGCTCTCTATGCTTTAGGAACTGGCGCGTTCTTTCTATTCTTCACCTGTTTGCTGTTTGATGATAAGCGGCCAGAAAGCTGGCGCCACGCTTTCCCGTGCTCTTTCACTGGACGCATCACTGACCAGACGCGCGATCATTGGCTGGGAGTGGAAACAATATTTATTTTTAGCCAATGGAAACGGGAAAGCAGGTCAACTATTGAAACTGAAGTTCTATTTTGGTGCAAACAGACCCCTCTTGCGAAATTGTGATTACGAAAGTGCACGAAAAAGCGATCATTTTGCCTTTCTGGCGTTGACTGGATGGATACATTTTATGAGTTTGGTTGGTTGGTTTCCCACCTCAACTGGACACTATTCAAAAAGCGAGGTGGTCAGTTCCGGATGTATGTGGGGATGGCTCGCCGAGCCTCGCGCGTGCTTTCGTATGGAAGCGAAGTTGGCGGACGCGGTTGTGCGACTGACTGACTGGACTTTGCCGTGCGGATGCAAATTAACTGACTGACTGCGCATGGACGTGTTTGCACTCCGTGTGCGTCAAGATGCTGACGTCACACGCCTCTGAGGAGCTACTGGAGAGCTGCAGCACTGGACTCCAAGTCCAAGTGCTCCGACCACAAGAAGTTGTGAACTTCTTCATGGCCGACCTCGAAGCTTTGCCTTTCTGGCAAAGCGATTGCTTCTTGATTCGCGTCCAAGTGTTCTCACACAATGAAAGCGGAGAAATTGCCGTTTGAACGCCGAAATGGTACTAACTGGAGTGACGAGAAGATCCTGTGCAGCCAGCTGATAGCGCGCATTGCAAACACAATAAATCGTACGGAGCTTCAGGGCAAATACACTCGTCTGCTAACATATGATGGAGCTCAAGGGTATGGAGCACAAGTCTTTGAAGAAAAAAAAATACATGAAGAATAGTTGTCTCCCCCATCACACCATGGGTGTCCTGATTGCATGAACTTTTAGTTTCTGGACCCACCGCACCGCTTCTTGAGGGGTTTGGAGCTTCTGAACTGAAGTGCAGCAGAGTTTAAGATCCGCTCATTCGTTCTTCAATCAATTGGTGTGGCGGTGGGGCGGACATTTCAGCAAACCCCAGGTGAGATTATGGCCACCTGTGCTGGGGTTTGCACGCTCACAACAAGGAAGTATAGGGCGACCTGAGCAAGCGTTGTTGCGGAACTGCAAGCTATGCTAGCGCGCTTCGAGTTTGATCTTCATGGTCTCTTCTTCTAGGGCTGCAATATGCATCCTTGCATCCACAGGCGACTCGCAAATATAAGGTGCGTGATCTCAACGCTCACACGATATCATTGGCGCCGAATAAACTGCGAGTTTGGTTGCGCTCTGATGCGGGGTTTCTCAACGAGAAGCGGCTCGTTCGCAAAGGATTCTGGCATCTATGTTACGACAGGAGATTCCCAAAGCTGCTGCTGAACGGAACTCTCAACTTGAACTAGTAAAGTGAAAAGCGGAAATAAATGGATGCGACCTCCAGGCTCATTTGACTGCTAACAGTGGTGCCATTTTGATTTCGATTCTGTCGACTATTGTGTTGATGCAAATCAATCTGCAAAGGAAAGGCAGCCTCTCAGTTTCTTGATGAATCCAACACCTTCTGGACTGAATCGCAACTGCGATAGGCTTTTGTGATCCATTTTCGTTCGCGCTTTTCTTTTAACTTCAAAGAAGAGATGCAACAAGGACTCCCAATCAATAGCTGGTCCTTCCCATCAAATGCATACGTGACAAGAAGAAGTCGACCAGCACATCATAGCCTTCGTTGGCTTCAATAGCGATCTTTCAGCCTCGACAACGGTGGTTCTCAGTTGAATCTGCTCTCAAACAGTGGCAGACATCTCACTGCGCTCGTCTTTTCTTCGACAGACTGTGAAAGCGAGAGGTCACGAACCGATATTCGTGGACTCGCCAACCTGCAGTCGCTCAACTTGGCGCTCATGCTTGGGCTCGAAGAGCTACCAGAGCTCGCGAACCTCGCGAAGATTGAGTGCCTGATTTTGGCACTCGTGCCTAGAATCGACTCGCATCCGGATATGACCCATTTTCAAAATCGTACAGTCTCTTACAGTTCATTGTCAATTATTGAGGATCGTCACGCTGCAACGGATTTCTAGATCCAAATAATTGTGATCTGAGTGTGCTGACGTGCTACCCACTTGTGTCGTGGGAACCAATCGAACGGACAAGATCGCGACCGAGGTGACTCGCAAAATGTTCGCCAAGTTCTCCGACTCTGTGCGTTCTGAATCTAATGTCATCGTTGAGAAGGAGAACGAGCACCCTGCAAAAGAGGAAGTCGAAAAATGCGTCTGCGTCATGTGCCGATAATGTGTTATGGAGAACAAGAGCCCAGGCATGTGCTACAACATCCGCATGATGGTAATCGCGCGTTCAGACAATCCAGAGCTGATCGAGATGCGAAAGAGACTAATAGTAGCAAACGTAAGCGACAAGTGCGACCCGAAGCACAAGACGTGGCTCGGCTGTCCTTCGTCCTAGGAGAAAGACATCAACAACACCTATACGAGAAATCCCAGCTCTGAGTTTTATTTACTCAAGCGAGAGCGTGATTTGAATACTCGGTGAGTTGGGCCCGCATGGTGTAAACCTTTGCAATTACAAGGTGTTGAATGGTTGAAATGACTTCGAGTGGAAATTGCCTACTACAGTAGTCACTTCGACGAAATCTCTGCCAGCCTTGCGGAACAGCGATGTGGTAGCTTAGTTTTGCGTTAATGGCGGTGTCACTTTTTGCGCAACGACAGAGAGCGAAAGAGAGGCAAAACGTATAGACCGCCAAGGACGAAAGGCTTGTTTCTTCTAGTCAAGGCTGGTTTAGAAATAGTTACGCATCGGTGATGCTCGATTTTCGCGAGATAGCCTCTTTCGCTCGTGTACCTGCGCCTTGATGATTTCCAACACTTTGCTCCTGGGGAGTGCATACGTGCAGCCACCTAGGAGGTCTCTTCGTTTGCCTGAACGAGAAGATAGATAGGTCACTGGACTGGATTTCGGCTTGGCCACCTTCGACTCGTCCGGACCTTCCAATCCAATGATACGCAAGAATCTTATGCGCCTCTGTATGATGTGTTGTAGGAAGTCTGGATATAAGATTCTTGCTTTCATGCGATCTGCGAAGGAGGCGAGTAGCTAAAAGAAGAAGCAAAAGAAAGAAACGGATCCGCGCTTTCACAACTGATACAGCTGGCTCAAAGTCCAGGCTACACAAACGGATTGACTGGCAATTATAGTCCCCCGCCACCAACCGCCCTGGTGATGGCAGGTAGATCTTAATATACACCTGCCTGCCGCTATTCCTCCGTTGGATATGAATCCCTTCGTGGCATGAGCGGCATCCCATGCTCACACGAGCAACCGCAAATAGGTCTTCATTTCATTGCGACAGCAGGAATGGCCCTGGCTTCCAACCTTCCTTCCTTGCTTTGCACAAGCTGGCGCTCTGGCTCATAGCTCAATCGCGCAGGTCGAGACGAAAGCGGACTGGGCAGCCATGGACATGAGCAGGAACGAAGACAAGGTGAGCATCATCAACAGCGACTCGCTGCAGTAGAAGCGCAACCTAAAGCTCGATCTGAGCCGACCAAGCGGCGACGACGTGGACGACGAAGACGTGGATGAGTCGGAGAACCACCTACTCGGTGCCAAGAACCTGTACATCGACTCTCTGCGCGTGGGGCAGATCGATGAGGACCTCACGGATGAAGAAATCACGCGCCGCAAGCGCGTCGGCATGGCCACGGTGCTTGGCCTCTTCATGTCCGTCATGCTCTGCGTGCTCTTCGCAAAGTACCTCTCGGAGCACGAGTCCTTCAGGTGAGTGGAGAGATATCGAGAGGAACTATCTGGTCACCTTGGCTCTGAGGCATATTGATGTTGTGCTGGATTGTGGTGTTTTCTATAGTGCACTACCGCCTACGCAGCAGCGCTTCATGTCGGCGACGACAGCCAAGGGAGCAAAAGAGAGCCTGGAGCAGTACACCTCGGTAGGAACGGATGGATTAAATCGTGGCACGATATCCTATTGAGTTGTGCATTAACTTGCGGTATGGTTGTGAAGACGCAGGGCAATCACCACACGGGCAGCACGGGCGACTATGAGATGACCAAGTACATCTGCACCAAGGCGATCGACTTCGGCATCGAAGAGGACTTTATCAAGATCGACGAGTTCGAGATCCTCGTGAACGAGCCCGAGACGCTCCGCATCGAGGTCAAAGACAAGAAGAACGCCACAACGACGTACGACCTCATGGCTAACTTTAAGACCACGAAAAGTTCGCGCATGCCGGTGAGTCCTAGAAACAATCTCAACATCTGTGAGCCTGTGGTTAGGAATCTCTCCACTCATCCTTCAATGTGTACTCTGTGCTAGCTCCCGCTCTTCCACTTTTACTCCAAGAACGGCAGCGCAACAGGGAAGCTCGTGTTTGCAAACTACGGGACGTCAAAGGACTACGCGGCCCTGAAGAAGGCCAACGTGAGCGTCGAGGGCAACATCGTGCTTGTGTGCATGGGCGACATCACGCTCCCCGCGAAGGTTATTATCGCTGGAACGCACGGCACGGCCGGTATCCTCACATACACGTAAGTACATCAAGCCTTGACTTTTACTACGACAAAGTCCTCTAACCAAGCCACTTTGCTGTACTATTATTCCCCGTCCACAGTGACCCAGCGAACGATGGTGCCACCAAGAGCAAGCAGTTCCCAGGCGGACCGTGGCGCGTGAGCGACCAGGCCTCGTTCGGCAGCGTGTACATGGGTAACGGCGACCCGTCCACCCCGGATGGGTTCTCGGCCGCGGCGGTGGAGCGCATCACGGTCGAAGAGGTCTTCTTGGAGAACAACACGTACAACATCCTCTCGGCGATCGTGAGCATGCCCGTGAGCGCGAAACTCACGCAATCGCTCATGCAATCTGCGATGACTACTGGCAAGAACGCGTCCGAGATCTTTGGCTCTTCGTGGCCCAACGGAGGCCTCGACGTCGTGTACCGAGTCGGTCCGAGCGACGTCGCGATCTCCATGGAGAATAAGAACAAGTACACGCTCAAGAAGGTCTGGAACCTGCTCATCACGATCAAAGGCTCTCGTGAGGGAGATCGGTACGTGATCATGGGCTCGCAGCGCGATTCGCTCAACGCTGGAGCGGCATCTCCAGGCTCGGGGAACGAAGTGCTCATCGAGATGCTTCATGCTGTCGGCGATTTGCTAACCAACGGCTGGGTGTCGCACCGAACGCTGCTGTTCGCATCCTTTGGAGGCGAGCAGTTCGGGTCCGTGGGCAGCTCCGAGTGGATCGACCCCCACTTCAGCCACTTGGGCGGACGTGGCATCGTGTACATGAACCTGCGCGATGTTGTGCGCGGCGCTGGCCCCCTCGATTGCGAAGCCGCCGCCTCGCTGCGCAAGAACATCTACCTCATGCCGGCCGAAGTGCAGCAGCCGAAAACCGAAGTCAGCGTCGACAAATTCTTCGCCGCAACGACGTCAGCGTCCACCAAGCGCCTGCTGGAGAGCAGTACCGTCGATGCGAGCGTCACCGCTGCCATTACGACAACCACAGCAGCTGATGGCGAAGGCGAGGATGATGATGAGTCCGATATCCATCTCTTGCCGCTCAACATGACGTTCAAGCACGAAGACCTCCCTAATGCCGTACGTATTCGTGTGTTTGCCACCACCTTCTATTCGAAGCTCGCAGATTCGGGAGTTTCTAACCTTGCTTTGTGGTGTTCGTTTTCTTCGGGCGACTCGATCTTCACCTTGTGGCTCACGGAGACGAGGAAGAAGAGCCCATCGGCCAAACTCCCGAAGATCGACCTCCCGGGCTCGGGCAACCGCATCTCGCCCTTCCTGGCCCGACTGGGCATCCCGTCCATGGAGCTGAGCTTTGACGGCGACTACTACGGCGTCGAGAACAGCGGCAACGACACGATCGAGTGGATGAAAAAGTTCGCGGACCCGAGCTCCACGTTCCACCGCGCGGCGGCACAGCTCTACGGAGGCATCATGCTTTCGTTCAGTGACGCGATTTTCCTCCAGTACGACTTCACGGAGGTCGCGCGCGACCTGCGCTACGGCGAGGCGTACCTCGCGGACGCGATCGCCAAGAGCAGACTGACAGCTTCGGCGATGCCACTGACGCGCCTGAGCTCCTTGATCGCCAACTTCGAGACCGCGGCGGTCGCGGTGACCAAGGAGATCCACGACATGTAGGACCACATGGTGAACCTCATCAACGGCGAATTCATCGTGGACCTCAAGCGCGTACGCGAGATGAACACGCGACTACCCATGACCGAGAAGGCGTTCCTTCTGCCGATGGGACTTCCGCACATGCCCTGGCTCAAACACGTACGTACTTGACGATATACCTACCTCCATGACAGGGTTCGCTTGAACTGAACTAACCTGATCTCTTGCATCCACCTCCCCATAATCTGCAGTCACTCTACGCCCTCTCCGAGTGGAACGACTACCGCGTGGAGTACTACCCGGGCGTGACGCAGGAGCTCAAGCGCGGCAAACCCGATCACGATCAAGTGCGAGCTCATCCAGCTCTCCCAGACCATCGAGCAGGCGGCCGACACGCTCTCCACCACGGTTTTGTAAGCACACACCACTCGCCGGCAACCTCCCATTTGTATAAGCAGCAGCCAGCTGCGTACATTGCTCCATCACCAGCTGCATAAACTCATAATATGAACCTCCCGCAGAATGAATAATGGACATACCTCGCATTCTTCACACAGGGGAATTGGTTTATTGGGGTCTCCAACTCTTTAATACTTGCTTGAGCGGTCCACGAGCGTAAATTTCATTGCCAGGAGCGTCTTGAGCGTCTCCTTGGCGATGTTGAGGTCGTACTCCTTCTCTTCGTCGGTCAGGAAGATGTACGGCACGAGGCATGGGTGCTTCTTCAACTCGTCGTCGCGCTGCGGGCCATACGTCCAGCCCTCGTCCATGCGCCCCTTTGCCCACACTTCGTGCGCGTTCTCCGAAAGCAAGTCCACGAGGCGAAGTAGTCGCGGCGGCAGCTCCACGCTCGACGTGTCGATCGGCAGCGGACGGTACACTTCCGCGTTGTTCTCGCCATAAGTTGTGAAATACGGCGAGTCCTCCATGAGACTGTTGCGGCGGAAGCTCATGGCTTCGCGCAGCAGCGTCGGCACCGGCTTCTTGCCCTTAGACTCTGGAGGAGTGAGACTGGCATTTGCATTTGCGATCGCAGGACAACTGTCTGTCTCTGCGACGCCGTTGGTTTCGGCTCTGCCATTCTCAGCAATTGAACCACTACCACCAACATTCGACGTGCTGCTAAACAGCGCTCTCGTGCTTGTGCCTTGTCCAGGACCATCCAGAATGTCCGACATCATCGACGGCGAGCGGGAAAGCGACATCGCGTCCTGGAAGCTGCCCGAGTGGTTCAGGCGAACGATCGTGTAGTTCATGAACACGATCGACTTGAGCGTCTCCAGCGACGAGCGGTAGTCGAACGCTTGCTCGTCCGGCGACAGCAGCTTGTACGGGATCAGGTTCGGGTGCTTCTTCTTCGCATCGTCACGCTGCGCGCCGTAGGCCCAGCCCTGCTTCAGTCGCTCGAGTGCCCACATGTCGTGGCAGTTGCGAGCGAGCATGTCGCCCAAGTACTCGAGCTGACCGAGCTCGACTGTCGACGTGTCCACGGGTTTCGGACGGTAGTTGTGACCCTCTTTCTCGCGCGACGGCATGTCGATCAGGCACTTGCGGAATCGGTACATCACTTGCAGCGCTTCCTGGCGCACTTCAGCCTGTGTGCACAGGCTCTTCTTCTTGTCCTTGCGCAGATACAGGTCCAACATGCGGTACACTTCGTCGAATCGAAGACTCGAGCGGCCGTCGGCACGCACACTTTCAAAGAGAAGTCCCAAGTGGTAGTCGTCGACTAGCTGCGACTTGGAGTAGTTCCAGAGCTTGATCGCGCGCAAGAGCCCCATGCGCACCTCCTTCAGGAAGCTGCGGAACACGTGGAACGCAAAGATCTGCCACGGGATGCGGAGCTTCTCGCCGCCGAGCAACTCCAGCACGCGCTCGCGAGGCGGGTGGTCAGCGAGATCGATGTCGAAGTCGCTTTCGTCGAAAGAGCTGCTCGCAGACAGCGAGCGCAAGCTGATCGGCTTTCTCGGGTTGCGACGCCCACCTGCATTTGCGGCTCCTTCCTCGTTGTCCAGCACGACGCACTCCACCGAGAGCTTGTTGTGGCGGACCACCTTGAGCGCAATGCCGTCTCCGAGCAGCGAGTCGCCCTTCAGCCGAATCTTGATGCCGATCGGGATCATCTCCTTGATCGTCTTGTGGTCAAAGTTCTCCGACAGGCGGATGTGCGTCACCATGCTGTCCTTTTTCTCGTTGCCCGAGCCCAGGTGCGCGTGGTTCTTGCGGTCGCCGAACTGAATGCGGCGATCAAACTTCATGCCAAAGCGCAGCAACGCGACGACACGCCACACGGCGCCACGGAACAGTTTCTTGGCACGCTGGCGGGTCTCTTCCTGGTCCACCAAGTTGGTCGAGATCAATCGCACGGCCTGCTTTGGGATCAAGCGAATCACTTCGTTCTTGTTTGCGACGACGGTCGGCGCACAGGCACGCAAGTAGTTGCGCAAACGCGTGAGTACATCGTACTCGACATCCTCTTCGCTTCCGTCGTCGTTCTTCGCCACCTCGTAGTACTCGGAGAGAATCGCGACGAACATGTTGACCAGGATCTGGAACACGAGTACGACAAACGTGCCGATGAACACCGGCGCGAGTCTCGGGTTCGCCTGACTCAGTCGTCCATAGTCCATCTCGCCGGCGAGCATCTGGAAACACGTGCCATAGGATTTGCCGATCGTCGAGAACTCCTCCAACGCAAACCCGAACGCGTAGCTGCCCATGGCCGAGTACCCCAGGAAGATCAGGTTGAAGATGACGAGGAAGCCCATGAGGTCGCGGATCGCCATGCCCAGCACGCGCCAGAGCAAGTTCAGCGTCGAGTTCATGCGCAGGAACTTGAACACCTTGAGCAAACTGACGGCTGATGCGAGCGACGCGACATCGGAAAGCCGCTGGAAGTTGCGCAGCAGCACCTGCATGCTAGAGTGGTCGATCTCTTCCGCCGCTTTACCGCTCATGAGCACGCTCAGATCCTTCGCAAACGTGCTCGACGCCATGTAGAACCGCGCCATGTACACCAGGATGAACGCCAGCAGCACCAAATGCGAGAGCTCAAACACGTTCCACATGTCCAGTCGCAAGTACGAGCTCGCACCCATGGTTGACATCTCCGTGGCTTCGCCGATGCTGTACGTGATAAAGAACAGGATCAGCCCGATCCAGAGCAAGATGCGATGATCGAAAGCGTTGAAGAGTCCCGAGATGATGTCCGAGACCCAGCCAAAGATGCTGAACACGCTGCGGCGAGCATGAGGCGCGTGAGTCGACTGGTGGTGCTCCTGCGCGGCAGCTTCATCGAGCACTTCGTTCTCTTCCAAACCAATCACGCGCAAGTGCGAGCTGTGAGGGTAGTGCTCCATGTGGCCCGACGGACTCATCGTGAACACGTGCAAGCCAACTGTAAACACGCGCGTGACCGGATTCACGAGCGTGAACTCGAACGAGAGCGCGCGCGTTGACACAGAAAGCCAGTCGTCTTCTTGCAGATCCTCGACCTTGACTTGGCAGAGATCCACCGCGTACCCGCCATTGCCGTAGCTCTCTAGGGACGAGAACATCTCAAACACTGAGTGGTACAACTCGGGCTGGAGAGGGCCGAGCCCATCGTGCCACTTGTACACCCGTCCTTCTTGACCCTGGATCGGCGACTTCTCCTCCGTGTCTTCGTCGTAGAACGGGTAGCAGGGCGTGTACCAGCCGTTATAGACCTTGCACTGCTGCTGCTTGACGCGCACCTGGCGGAAGCGCACGCCACCCACGCGCACCCACTGGGATGCGACACCTTTCTTGTCGCAGATGTGCTCAGCCAGCGTCGCCGCGAATTCGTAAATGTCGCCAAACTTCTTGAGCTCGCATACACCCTCTTCTCGGCACGTGATCGAGCCCACGACGTCGTTCTGCTCGTAGCTCTCCTGCACAGGCAGCCACGCGAGCGTCGAGAAGAAGAGCGTGAGGAACACCAGGTACACGAGCAGCTCCTGGTAGAACTGGCGGCGCTTGATCTCCTTGTATTCGCTCGCGACGGTCTTGAGGTCCAGCTTCTTCTTCTCCATGTGGAGGCCTTTGTACACGTGCGTAACCGCGTTCGAGTCTTTCGCCCACATCGAAATGAACCCCTTTGCCGCGCGTTTGGAGGTCACGACCTGGTGCGCGACGTTTGCAAACGTCGCCGAGCCTTTCCGCTCCAACGCAGCAGCCGATCCATTGTTGTTGTTGTTGTTGTTGTTGCCATCACCATTGTTGGCTTGGCCGCCGTTCTTCGACGCCTTTTCACGGACCGAATTGCGGATGTTTGTACGCACGAGGGTCGCGACATTGCGGAGGCTTGGCTGGCGCTGCGCTGTTAATTTCTTGGCTGCTAAGATAGTGACATACAGAGAGAGAGAGAAAACAAAACCATTAAAACGGGGGATAGAAACCAACATGGAATTAAAAATGCGCAGTACGTACGTTTCACTGCCTTCTTGGCCGCTGCGTCTGCACCCGCTACTGCGAGTCCTTCGTCGTCTTCACTGGACTCCTGTCGACTCAGTCCCGTGCGATGTCGTCTGCGGATGCTGCCGACCACTATTCCCCCACCGCCAGTAGCGACGATCGGCCCATTGCCGCTGCCCGTGCGCTCTCGTCCGCTACGCTTGAAGACAGTGGACGCAGTGGTTCCGCTGTTGCTGCTGCCACTTCCACTCCCGCTGCGCAGTCGTCTCGGCGCTCCAATGGACGCCATCTTGCGCGGCTTTGGAGGGACCGCGCTTTCACTTCCATTCGTAGACGGCGTTGCGGTAGTGGTCCCATTCGCCGCCATCTCTGTAGCAGTAATAGTCCCATTTGACGTCTCTGGCGCAGTTCCACTCGCTTGAGCACCTCCAGTCGCTCCATCCGAGATCGCCTCAGGGACAGCCCCACTTTCCACGCTCTCCACTGCAACTGACGTAGTGGTAGCAGCGGCAGTCTCCACCGTCACTTCCATCGTCACGGCGCCAATCCCGTTCGCTCCAGTCTGTATCATCGTCTGCGCGGCTGTCGCTGAAGCCGGCTGCTCTTGTTCTTGTTCTTGTTCTTCTCTTTCCGTAGCACCGATTGTGATGGATGCTTCCGAGGGGTTGAATCCGCCTCCAGCGTCTGCTCGCTCTTGCGTGTTTGCTTCTTCCTGAGCGCCTGGCGCTGCATCGCAATCGTTCTGCGCAGCTACAACAGACGGATCTATTGGTACGCCAGCTGCTACTGGCGCTGCTGGCGCTGCAGAGACGCCGGCGCCGCCACCACTGTCACCATTGGTCGCGTCCGCGGCGTCCATCGTCAAGAGCTCCGTCTTTTGGCTCGTTCGTCTCTGCTATCGAAATTCTTTATGCGTGGCCCCCTCAAAAGATGTCGTACGGGTTACAATACACATATGAACCACCTGCAGTGTGTACCACTATTGGAAATCATGCATATAAATGTGACATGGGCTCCAACTATATGGGCTTGAAAAAATAGTGACAGTGACATACGCGGAACTCATCAACCAGATACACGTCGTAGCCCGCCTTCCGAAACATAAACACCGTCCTAAAGTCCTTTACCCTTGACGGGCTCTTTGAACCGGCGGTGCTGCCTCTGGTTCCAATCCCCGATCGCGACGATCGTGTCTTCTCCGCTTCCGAACAGCTCCTCGAACCGCTTCAGGAGCCGAGCTTCCGTTATCTGGCGACGCATGTAGCCTCCCAGCTTCAGCTTCTGGAAGATGTACTCGTTGTACACTCGGCTCAGACGGCTGTTCACCTCATTCTTTTTCTCCACGTAGGCTTTGAAGCGTTCGAAGTCGGTCGTCTTCCTACTATTGACGCTCAGCTCCAATTAATTCGTTTTATTTGTCCTCAAGCATTTACGAGAATGAGTGTGTCAAGAGTGTACAGTGATATATGTATAGAGGGTGGACCAAATTGACTTTTTACGTTGATTTCCATACCACCCTCGTAATTACAGCGTTTATCAATAATTTTTACATCCAAATTGAAGTTTGGGGAGTTGGTGTCGTGATTGCGCAAAACTGGCTGTTATTGTGATTTGTGAGGTACATCTTCGCTTTGGATCAAAAAACAAAAGCCTTTCAGCATCACAAAAAAGCGCAACGAGAAAGCCCAAAGAAACATTTCCAAGCAGCAGCAGCAAACTCCAAGCAGCACGAAGACGAACACATCTGCACACTCTCTCTCTTGACCATGAAGCTCCTCATCGCCAAGCGCGCGCTCGCTCAATGCACCACCCGCAACAACGGCACCCGCAACGCATTCGCGAACGCCGCGTCGCGCCGCTCGTACCACTACAACAAGGGCACCGCGAAGGACATGATGGAGAAGAGCTGCTACCACGGCGTGAACTTTGTCATCTCGGAAGACGCGTCCGTGTTTGACGCGATCACGCGCATGGCCGGCATCAATCTCGGCTGCCTCGCCGTGAGCAGCAAGGACGGCAAGTTCACGGGCGTCGTCACGGAGCGCGACTACATGAAGAAAGTGGAGCTGCAGAACCTCACGGCGAAAGAAACCAAGGTGTCGCAGATCATGACCAAGCGCGCGCGCCTAATCATCGCGGAAGAGCACGAGACGCCCGCACAGCTCATGACCAAGATGCTCTCTAGTGTACGTGTCCAGCACATGTGGTACCGTCCTGCTTTGATGCCACACACGATATCGACTGATTTGTGTTTGTGTATCTATTTGTGTTGTTCTGCTGATAACGATAGGACATTCGTCACCTGCCGGTGCTGAATGACGACGGCGACTTGGTGGGCATGCTATCGATCAAGGACATCGTGCGTGAGATCAACCGCGAGCACGACGCGGACATGGACACCTTGAGCAGCTTTGCGCTGGGCAAGGGCGGTCACTTTGTTCTCGACTGATTCCGCTGAAGCGCGGTTTTACAAAAAGTGGAGACACGAAAAGAAATAGCAAAGTCTCGGAAGCGCTTCTGTATGCATACACCCAGCGGCGACTGTATCAACGATCGATAACAAGGTGCTGACTGGCTGCAAGTGTCTGAAGGCAGAAGGGCGATCGAGGCGAGGAGGGAGCACTGATGCACAAGAAAGAAAAAGAGAACCAGTAACAAGGCAATGATGACCAGTCGCCCCGATTTCCTGCGTACGTGATGCCTGTCGATTAGCGTGCTCTGTTTGTGTGTCACAGGAAGGCGAATGATACCGCTTTCCGGAAGATCAACTCAGCAGCGCAAACCCTCCGATGCAGTGAGGGATGCTCGAATCCTACGCAAGTGATTTTTTGGGTCTGCGATATGGCTAGCCCAGAAAAGCTGGTGTTCTGAACGCTATCTTCACTGTGCGATTATTTGCTAGTCTGCGCTCAGTCAACAGCATGCACAAGAGGCGGGTCAATTTCGCTTTGAGGTCGAGAGAAATGAGCATGCCACCCGCAGCACCAGGAGAAAGAGAGTCGGGAGACGGACGAAAGCTGTTCAACCTGCTCAAGTAAAGGTATGCCGAGACCTGTTCTTCGCAGCTGTGCTCTTTTCTATCCCCATTATCTACAGTCGCATTCACGTTCGCTGTACATTAGCATGTGGTGACTTCGAAACCGGACTTCAAGCTCAAGCATTTGAAGACTCAGCTAAGATGAAGTACAGCCGAGCCACGTCTCGTACTTCGGGTTGCACTTATCTCCCATATTCTCCGCGATCTGTCGCTCCCGCATCTCAATCAGCACTGGATTGTCTGAGCACGCGGTCGCCATCATGCCTTCACAGGGTACTCGTTTCCCTTCTCAATGACGACGGGAGACTTGGAGCACACCAAATCGGAAAATTTGGCGAACATCTTGCGAGTCGCCTCGGTTGCGATCGTGTCCGTGCGATTCGCTAGCAAACACATCACGGATGGAGCTTCCCATGATGTAGGTGCGTAGCACGCCTGCTTACTTAGATCACAGTTGTTTGGGTCTAGGAATCCGTTGCAGCAGGACGGTCCGCGGTAGCTGATGACAAACTGTACGAGGTTTTGGATCGACGCCATGTCAGGAAACGAGTCGAGTCTGGCAGCGAGGACCACGATCAAGCGCTCGAGCTTTGTGAGACCCGTGGGCGCGGGAATCCCCGTGAGTTCTATCACGAGTGCGAGGGTGAGCGCCCGTAGGTTTGTCAGTCCATGGAGACTTGGCAAGCGACGCAACTTTGGATGGACTCCAACGTGCAGAAATGTGAGAGCGGTCATGTTGTCGAACAAATCGTCTGGTAGTGACACGAGGCTGTTGCCATTGAGAGTTCCTTCGAGGTGCCTACAGAAGAGAGAAAGAGAGCATCCAATCTCCTCAGGCGTGATGAAGCTAAGATTTTCAGCCGCACAGGCCGGTACGTACAGGTATTCGAGCTCTATGAACTCCTTGAGCCAGGATGGCAGCGTCTCGGTGTGTGTGTATGTCAAGGACTTAAGGGGCATGCGTGGAGCAACGATCAGCGCTGTTTGTCAGAGCCACTGCTACCAAGGTACACGAGCTTTAATACTGAACATTTCATGAGACCACTTATACATGCTTCAGGTTAGCACACTCCTTCAGTTCCACTGGAAGCTCCGGCAGAAACCTGTGGGTGAGCTGGATTGTCTGCAGGTGGCCTGCTGGTGCTAACTGGGCCACTTTGTCCGTCACATTCTTCAGCTGCTACCACTCGGCGTACGTATTCGATGCAGCGTCGCCGTCGATGAACGTGATGCGCGGACACTGCGTCAAGTCTCCCTCTCGAATCGCGATCCAATGGAAAGCGTGCACGACGCACTCGGGATGCGGGGTCCACGCAGTTTCTGAAGCGCCGATACTTTTTGAGACGTAGACTGTGATCGCGATGGGTAGCAGAATAAACAGGAACACGCCCGGGTGTCTGTATGGATAGATATTGGTTGATACTTTGGTGCCTGGTTTGGCGAGTTGATGCTGCTTCAAGCGGCTCACGAGGCTCGTGAGCTGGATGCAGAGCGATAGGTTCGCGCCGACGCGAGTGAAGAAGCTGAGTACTGACTGCACGCGCAGCGAGTTGAGGCTGTTGAGGATCACCTCAATCTCCACAGTGTTGGCGATCACACGGGCTTGCCTTTCGAAGTACCCGGAAGGGTAGATCGCTTCGTTGATCGCGAATGCCTTCCAGTCAAAGGTAAATGAAGAGAGGCAGTAGAAGAGCACGACCATGGGGAAGCCAACTGCAATGAGGAGCGCAAATCTAGCTATTGAGAGACATGGTAAATCAGTCGGACACGGTGTCTGCCAGCTCTTCGTTGAGGAGTACTTACAGAGTGTCAACGAGCACTTGGAGGAGTCCGGACTGGGACTGCTTGATACAAATCTTCAGCGCGCAGGTGATCGAGTTGATCACGACGGTGGTAGCGAGCAGGTATGTAAGCACCACAGGATATCCGTTCGTCAAACCCTGGATGAGCAGGGTCAGCTGGAGCACAAAGTCACCGATCTTGAGGCCGACATTCTATAGCACACACAAACAAACACAGCCACGTGTTAATCAATCACATGGATTGCAGTAATGAATCAGTCAAAACAGGAACCCTCGTTGCCGTGTCACGTGCGTACCATGTACTGTCGAGTGCGGCTCTCCTTGGACGCTGCCTCAAGCACGAAACGCGCCGCATGCTTTACCAGAACTGACTTTTGACTCGCACCACGAGCGATACCTGCGACAGATTGGTGCAGACTCGCCGCGAACGAGTCGAGCTAAATCTCGAGGCGCTTGCAGCCTCGAACTCCGCGCTTCTCTTTGCACGTCCCGCCAGCTTCAAAACGACGGCCAGGTAACCCAGAAGCACGATCGCGTAGCCGAACACACCAGCGACCTTGATCGAAGTGGTTGGTTCGATCAAGAGCCAGAACGCGCCGTTGTCGTACGTTTCTGTCTTCATCACACGGTTGATTGTCGAATTCGGGTGGTCAGCGAGCAACGCGAGCCAGACCGCCCATCCGCCACAGACCAGCACGAGGATGAAAAGCGCGGCTTTCTCCAGCAGCAGCAGCAGCGATCTTGAGTTCGTGGCTCGACCACTCAGGTACTCGGTCGAATACGGCGGCGAGAGCTTGCGCTTAGATTCACGGCTCACTGCGTCGGTGGTTAGCGTAGCCGAGGGCGAATTCGCTACTAAGCCGTCAACTGGAAGCACACGTGTCGAGACTTTGCTCATGACTTGGGTTGGCTTTGTATGGGTGGGTGAAGTGGCAGAGTGGGCTGAACGCGCTGATCGACAATGGGGCAGAATGGAAAGTGAGAGTGACTGAGGACGTTGGACAGCGGAAGTCATGCGAGTCACGTGGAGGTCGCTCAGTATTAATGGAAAGGCGAGCTTGACTGTGTGAACCATTCGTTTTCAGCGTGTTGTGGGACCTCAGGTCGGTTGGTTATTTCAAGATTCCTCACGCTCAGATCGCAGATCTTTCATGGGACACCAGATCTCGACAAGCACTATATATGGGCGTATCGATGTGAGTTGGGACGGCTCAAGGTACGTTGGTTCGTCAAGGGTAAGTGGTGACATCGTGGGGCCATTCATTACCTTGTCATGACCTTGTTTCTTTGTAAAGATAAGTTGTTGTTGGTACGCGAGCAAGTGATGGATATTTCACGCTTGGATCTGCTGCTGCTGTTTGAGAGAGGACCTCCAAATGGAAATTGGTTGTGAGCGCAAGCCTACCTGGACGTTACGTTACTCCTTACGACACTCCAGCCCCAGGATAAGACCTCTAGCTTAGGCAGCGTTCAGTCAAGTGTATCTGGTCAAAACGAATGGGGTAGGTACAGTGCGATGGACAGATCATAGCGTTGGCATGGAATCTGCATTGTGATAATGACGTTGAGCTCATGCCTAATACTATTATCCCTTCATTGGGATTCGCAAATCATTAGGAGCGTCCTCGCTCAAGTTTAGAGCACCGCTCGAGACGCCAGCGGAACCTCGAGTCGCAGTTGCGAAACCGCCAGCGCGCTCCGTGCAGAGGCGCTTTATGATGATCTATAGAGAACGTAGCTTGCGCCCCCCAAGCTCGTCAATGCAGACAGAAAACAAAAGACGCGTGTGAACCCCCACACGGATGATGGATGATGATAGACATGACCTCCACTCGCTTTTTAAAATGACAAAGTTACTCGGCATAACGGCGTTTATAGGTGGCGGTCTCGTCTTCTTATGAGCGAATATCCATTTCAGCCTTCGCATCAAGGTCTCCGTCGAAAGAAAGATGAAGGTTGGCCGGTTGATAGTGAAGAAAGAGCGTCAGCCTGCATTCTATGGCAATAGACTACTTCCAAAACAGACAAGTTGAATTGCCGCTCTCGTGATAAAGTCTACGTTACGTTGATTAAGTTATAGAGGATACATGTGATGTGTGTGACGTTGCTTGCTAAGCACGCACCTCGCTCGAAGTCTTTAGCTGCTCGTCTATTGCAAAAGAACTTTGGTGCTCTTTGCTGCCGCCCGCAATCGCTGCGGCTAATGGGCCAACGAGAGACTCGCGGCCCGCTGGCGTTTTTTGGACGCAATGCTACCGCTGACAGTCTTATGCTGCTTGGTCTGGAGCGTTCGCACGGGCTTCACAGGCGAAATGAAGAGCGCGCGCTGGGTTGGGGTACCACTTGAAGCCGCTGCTGTTGGGGTTGTCAGCATGTGCTTGAGCGACTCAATGTCGTTCACAATGCTCATGTGCGGGTGGTTCTCGACCGCAATCGGGCTTGATGTGACGTCAAGAGCTGGTTCCGAGACTGAAACTTCTTCTTGCTGCGAAGCCTGCTGCTGCTGCTGCGGGAAAGTGGACGCATACAAGCGCTGCACCAAATTGAACGCAGCTGTGAACTCGTCTGTTGTTGTTGTTGCGGAATGGGATGCCGCAAGTGATGTTGCTGAGCTGCAGGAGCCGACGACGAGCTGCACTGCGGCAAGAGCCATAGCGGACGTCTTGCAGGTGATCGAGCGATAATCTACAACAGCAACCGAATGGTCAGCGGGAGTACTACTCAGCGAGAACAGAATGCGATACCATATTCTTTACCTTCAGCGACGAATTTCAGTAGCTCCGTCACTGATTCCATGACCTCGTCTGCGTCCTGGAGCGCAAGCGCGTGCACAAAGTCGCGCGCGAACGTGAACGTGTTTGGCGGGTTGAGCTCCCAGTCCAGGATGCGTAGCAGATGCATTTCCACGCGGCAAAAGTCTTGCTTTGAGAATCGGGACTCGCAGAGCAACTTGAGTTCGTCCTGTTGTATCAAAGGCACAAGGCACCACAAGTGAGTCATGTGCATACTGGCGGGCTCTTCGAAACGAGAAATGACAATCATACCAATGATATCGGCTCGGAGTCGTGCACCTTGGACGCCGAGAATACGCAGACTAGCGAGAGCAGCTGCATCATGATCTTGTCCACCGACTCGACCGACAGGAACTGGTCCATATACGAGATCGCGCAGCCAACTGTATCCACACTCAGCTCGAACGCTTTGCCAGTCTACAATCAGCCAAAGAAGGTAATTGTGAGCCCCATGCTCGAGTTGCCACGATATCAATATGCTAGCCGTGACATGCATAACGCACGCACCTCAAACATCCATCGACAGATCTTGACGCGCCATACGTTCTTCATGCCGTGTCGCTGGATCTGCTTCATGTAGTCGCAGTCACGGATGCAGCGGCTCTTGGTCTCCTTGTCGAGTCCGAGGTGGATCGCTTCCAGCACTTGCGCCATGGGTTCGTCCTGCTCGCAGCGGTCGTCCCACACAGCAAGAGCCGCAACTGCGTCATCATCATCTCCTCCTGCTTCATGCGCAAACTCGTCCTGGTTGCTGCTTCTGATGCTGCTGCTGCTGTTATCACCATCGGCAGCACGCTCAGCATGATGCGCTGTATGTGCGCAGTGCTTACCATCGCCATGCGATGGTGCAGCAGCGTTGGTAGTAGTGCAGCTCTTCGCCATTGTGTGAGAAAGTTGCGTGGACTCGTGCGCGCGTTGTGGTGCAATTGCGCGAGTGCTCAGGACACCAGGACTGCTGGACAACAGCAAGCAGCGCGGCGCGTAAGTAGCTTCCGTTCTCTGCCGCTCCACTGCGGCAACTTGTGAGCGCTTGCCTGCTTTCCTCTTCGCAGCGCGCCTCTCCCTGGGCAACGATAGGGGTTAGACGGAGACTGGCTGGAATCGGCAACTTGGCATGCATTCATCCGCAATGCAATGGCAGCCATGTGGCAATTTGGCGCCACTTACCTTTTCGCGTCTTCTGATTCGCTGCACAATTTTGGATATCTACCAATAGTACTGTCGCAAATGGAAATTTGCTGTTTCATCCAATCAGAGTGCGTCCCTTGGCGAACGCTTTTCCCGCAAAAAAAAGGAAAATGGACGCACTCTCTCTCATACTGAAAGCAAGATGTTGCTCGATGTTGCCCCAAACAACACAAGTTGGCACGAGTAGCAACAACAACCACGAAACGGTTTGTCCTGGATGGTGCCTTTGCTTCTGTGGCTCGCATACCATACTGAGTTTGTATCGCAACGGGACCGGCATTCCATCTCACTCTTAGCATCACGCAGGATAGCACGAAACTGAGAGCAGCAGCGACGCACTCATGCCGCCATCTTCCCTGAAAAGAAAAAAAAATCACTCGAGTCTCTTCTATCGTTGATATATGTGCTCTCCGACAGAAGAGACCCGAGCGATTGATTTCTGGGATATGCGTGGGCCAATTCCCATGTTGAAGTCCACTTCCAAGAAGGTCCAACGACCTCCACTCCACTTCGATTTTGCGCGCCAGCGAATGAAATGGTCCCATTTGCTCGACGCAGCCGGCGTCATTCAGAAAAGCCACACGTGAGGACACAGGATACGCCAACGCGTTCAATTCAGTATCTTTTTGAAAAATCGGAGATGGCAGACAGCTTTATGTACTACTTTGTGCGATTGTTCTAATGTTTGGAAAACACATCAGTAGATTCTGAGGCAGTGTAGCTTAAAGCAGTAGACCTCGTCTGGGTTCAACGCGAGGTCTCCAGGCGTGGTCGCCTGGCTTCAACTGCCAGTGCGGAATTCACCGGCCCAAGCGCAGAAAGCAAGCCCCAGTTGGATCAAGTGAAGCGTTTTTGGTGGTGGTGGAAGCGAGCAGTATTAGCATGGACCCCGCTTCGTCCGGAGGTCGCGGCGGTGGTCATGGAGGTCGCGGACAGGGCCAAGGCCAAGCACGAGGCTCGGGTCGCGGCGGCAACGGCGGCGGTCGTGGTGACGGCGCTGGACGAGGAGGTCGTGGCAACAATAACAACTACAACAACGCAGGAGCAAGAAGGGGACGAGGTGGCGGCGGCGGTGACTCATCTGGTCGCGGTGGGTTTGCTTCGGGTCGCGGTCGCGGCAACAACTGGAAGAACAGAAGCAGAAATGTGAACCAAGACTCGAGCAATCACTACCAGCATCATCAACAGCAGCAACGGCAGTATGGAGATGGAGCCTACTCGTCCAAATTTGTTGCGTCTGCGGACAAGACAAATCAGTTTGAAGGCTTCATCTTCACTGGTCTGCAGCGGTGTCCGCCACACAAGCTGCCGAAGCTTATTGAAGAGCATGAATCGCTCTGGATGGACTGCTGGCGCAAAGCCGCAGAACTACCGATTCCGCAGCTGCGCATCGTACTCTCTGCGCTAGCGCGTCTTCCTTTTTCGAGCAACATCGAACCGCCAAACATTCGAGATGTGACCCACGGCGTGCTCAGCTTGGTGAGCGAGTTGACAGGCGGCGCGACGCAGCAGTGGGATTCAGTTGACCTGAGTGAGCTGAAACTGGAAGTGGTTGAGCTCGTTGAGAGCCTGTTTGAGGTGCGTCGCATTGACAAGATACATCATTGCTAAAGTTGTCGTGTAAGTAGCTAATCTCTCTATATGTGTACGTGCGCTTTCCTGCTCCAGCGTCTAGTAAAATTTACATGGAAAGTGCCCAAGGCAGATGTGGAGAGCGCGCTGACTGATATGCTGAGTGAAACTGAGAGGCTTCTTGAAGGACGTCACGCGTCGCATCGAGCAGCGCGCGGTCGTATCTCATCACTGTTTGAGCGGCTCGAAATCAGTTGGACGGTGAAAACTGTTGAGCCATCAGCAGCTACTGGGAATCCTGCGTCTGGTGCGACTGGATCACCAGTGGTGCCTTTGAGCTGGAAGCACCCAACAGTGGGCTGGTTGGCGGACTGGAACCACTTCCAGCCACTCAAGCTACCGAAGATGAAAGTGCCGGGCGGCAGAGGCAATGGAGTGTACGACTCGCCAGAAGAGTATTTCGAATCGACTCTCAAGTTATGGGTCGGCATGACGTTTGTTGACGGCAACAATGCGCTTCTTCCGCACTGTACTGTGAAAGGGGCAGGCGACAAAGTCTGCGACCAACCGCTGTGGCCCATCTCGACGAACGGTCCAAGTGGCGGTGGCGCACTACGTTTTTCCTGCAGATCGAGCAACTGCACTCGCAGTGTGGAGTTTATGTGCTCGAATCGAAATCACGATCGCGGACTTTGCCGGTTGTGTGCGAGCCAGCGCCAAGAGCGACTACGCGGTCCTCCATCATCTCACGCATCGACCCACATTTACGATGGCTCGGTGACGTCAGTGCAGTATGATGGCACGATCTACGTTGAGAAGTTTGCTTCTCGCAAGCCGCCGATGGGTACTGTGCACTGGAAAACGACGAAACGCCTTGCGTGCCCGAATCTCGTTGGAATTGTGCTGCTTGAAAGCCGCGGTGGGTCGCTTCGACCGACAGACGACATTTACTGGGCAAGAGTGGCGCTGCACGGTGAGAGTCGAGACGAATTCCGCGAGCGAGAGAATGGAAAAGTCGCTTTGAGCCTCTTGAACTACTCAAGTGACAACAGCCCGAACCCGCTGCTTGATCGAAATGTCCCGAGAGGGACAGCGGTCGCCATCATTGATTGCCAGACTTTTGTGCCAGAATTTATACCAGTGCTGACTGCGCTGGAGCGCCAAAGCGAGACGCCGATGCCGTTTGAAAGTGGGGCGCTGTTGAATTTGAGAAAATGTGCGCAGATTGCCCCTCCAGTGAGAGCGGAATTTGATGCTGACAGTGATGGTGAGCTTGATGGACTGGACTCACTCCCGTTCCAGCCAGTCGACAGTGACGACGATGATGATGAAGCTTCCATCAGTTTTTCGTTGTATCCTCAACCCAACCGGTCGATGCAGAAGATGGTTAGTGCTCTCGTATCTGAGAGTACGCTGGATCCAATTGTGCAAATCCGTCGCCACGAACGTTTACGCTCTCTGCTGCAGTCTCGACTCGTCGACTTGATCGCCGCGGCAACGCTGGATAATGGACAGCTCGAGAGCTTTCTGGCCGCACTCCGATTTCCAGTGCACTGCACGCAAGGACCACCTGGCACGGGCAAGTCGTATCTTGGCGTCGTAGTCGTGCGAGCGCTTTTGATCATCCGCAAGCTATGGATGGCGGTGTCAGAGTCCGTTGGCGCGCCACCGATTTTGATTCTCTCGTACAAGAACCACGCGATTGACGAGTTTCTGTTGGACCTGGTGCGCAAGGAGCCATCAATGAACTACTCAATGATGAGTAGAGGGAACAATTTCGGCTACTCCGCTTACCGCCCGCTGGTGCGCATTGGAGGCGGCTGCAATGAACCCGAGCTCTTCCCGTACCAAGAATTCAATGCATCTCGAAAGTCGGCTGAAGTGCAGCGTCTCGCGTTGGAAATCGCTAATTTCCATACGCTCTACGACAAAGTGCACCGATTTCGCGACAAGTTCACTGTGATCAAGGAGTCGCAATTCGTGATGCTCGACAAAAGCAATTCGAACCATGACGACGAGAGAAAGAAGCGAGACGCGAAAGTGTGTCACGATGCCGCGGTGGAGCTCAAACAAGTCGGCGGCGCTATCATGACGTGCATGAAAGTATTTGAGATGTCTGCGAACGGAGAGTCCAGTGGTGAAGTTGACGAAGAGCACGGAAGCGAGGGTGTGGAATTAACGTCCGAGCAGATTCTGACGACTGCACAGAAAGTGATTGGCAACGAAGAGAGCTCTCTCACAAAAGAGGATATTCAACTTCTCTACGACGGCATTCAACATTACGACCCTGCGATGGATCCCGCTGAAATACTTCACCGCTGGGTTACTGGTTTTGTGCCTTTGCCAGCATGTGCCGAGACACATTGCGAAGCCATCTCTGACGGCGAGAGTGCCTATTGCAGCAGTCATCGGTGTGCATTCCAGTCTACCGACCACCAAGGAGAGCGCTGCAAGGACGTCATTGCTGACAACCGAAGATTTTGCAGTAGCCATCTTTGCTCAACAATTGATTGCAAGCAAGCGCGAGCTTGCGAAAAGCAGTGGTTTTGCAACGACCACATGTGCTTCATGTGCTTTGCCGACCCCACTGTGGTCATTGCACGTGAAGCTGTTGAAGAGACGCCGCGAAATGTGTGCGAGCTGCATCCACTCTGCTGGAACGTTAGCAGTGATGGCTACTGTTCGAATCTCGTAGTGGCAGGGGACTCATATTGCGAAGTCCACGCCAGAGTGGGGTGCCAAGCTCTCAAGAAAGATGGCAAGCCGTGCAAAGGTTTTGCGATCTCCCGCAATGTTCAGTATTGTCACAATCACAGATCTCAGCAGCAGCAGATCGGGAAAGCGAAGTTCCCTAGTGCTCTGAGTAGCGCACCAGCTTCAAGTGGGGGTGACAATACATTTGCGAAGTGCCAGTCGTTGACGACGAAGGGAAAACGTTGCAAAGGTGACCCACTTCCCGGAGAGAAGTACTGCTATGGGCATCTATCACGCGAAAGTGAAGATGCGATGGATACGGAGTCGTTCAAGTCATTCGAGTTGATCGATGGCGGATCTGCAGAAACGACAGATGTTCCAACTGAGGCTGTAGCGAGTGAGGATGAGCGCACAAGGGAAATCGTGATCGATGCCAACTCCGAGAACATAAATGCGATCAAAGATGCAGAAACGAGCGCTGAGAATGGCATCGCTGCCGGTGCTGAAACAGGCGAAGCGGAGGAGGACGAGAACTCCGATTTGGAGATGTTTTCGTGCTCTTCTGGAAGCGAAGCAGATTTTGATGCGGACAATTTTGATTTCGACAATTACGATGAAGTGGAAGAATCGGAGCACTTGCAGCACCTACGAGAAGTTGACGAAGTCGCAGACGTCGTGAAGCAAGAGGAGAATGACTCGGAATCTGGCGAAGAAGAGAACCAAGACGACAGCGGGCTCGAGTATGATTTTGATTTGCCTTCAAGTGCGAGCGATGGCGTTGCCGTCACTGCGGAATGGAGCTGGGAGATGCCCCTGGCGACACGATGGGCTTGCGTCTTTGCACTTTTGAACAAGTGGACTCCAATGTCTCATCATCTTCTTCAAACATTGAAGCACACAATCGCCGCTGCGAAGAAACAACTGTACTTTGAAGAGCTGAAGCAGAAGGCAAAGGCGTTCGAAGGAAAAGCTGTCATTGGTGGCACGATCACCGGCTGCGTCGCGCGTCTTGAGGCGATCCGTGCAACGAATCCCTTTGCGATTTTAGTGGAAGAGGCGTCGGAAGTGCTCGAGCCGCTCTTGTTCTCGTGCCTGTGCTCGAGTACATGCAAACTCGAAATGATTGGCGACCATTTGCAACTCCAGCCCTCGGTGATGTCGAAGTTTGACTTCGAACGAGTGAACAACATCAACATTTCGATGTTTGAGAGATTGATCCGCTCGCCACCATCCAATACCGTGCCATCTTCGGTGTTGTCGATCCAGCGACGTATGCGGAAAGATATCTGCGATCTCACTCGCGAGTTTTATTTCGACATCACGGAGATCGAAGACCACGATGTGTGTCTGACAAAGATAATCCAGACGCCAAAGACCGTGAAAAGCTGGAAATCGGGTGGCAGCATCACTCCGAACCTGCTACCGTTCTGCGAAGGCGAAGGGAGAGAGGTACCTGGTGTGTCACCACATTTGTATTTCTGGGAGCACTCAGGAGCGGAAGAGCGCGCACGCGTTGGACTCTCAAGGATCAACCCAAGTGAAGCAGAGATGACGTGCTCGCTTGCCAAGTATTTGGTGACGTGCGGTGTACCACCAGCTTCGATTGCGATTTTGACGCCGTACAAAGGCCAGCTGATGTTTATGCGTGACTTGCTGATGCGAAAGTACAAGCTCGTGAAGTTTACGAAGCAAGCGAATGGTGCTCTTGCTGGGCAGCAAAAACCATCGCCGTCATGCGTGCTTTCAACCGTCGATCGGTTCCAAGGTGACGAAGCAGACGTGGTGATTATCTCGCTGGTGATCGATGGGAAGTCGAGAACGCCATTCGTCAAGTTGCAGAACCGTATGATCGTGCTGCTGAGTCGCGCGCGCATCGGTATGTACGTGATTGGAAACACCAAGTATTTTGGCGAAACACCCCACTGGAGAGCGACGTTTAACTTGCTTGAGCAGCGTACGCCTTCCGACAACTCGCCGGAGGTGGATGATGAGTGCCGCGTTTTCGACGGATCGCGCATTGGCACGAAGCTTCCGCTGTGCTGCCCGCAGCACCGTGAATCGACAGCGCTTGCTGGCAAGCCCGCTGACTTGAAGCTTTCGTTCTGCGAAGTGGTGTGTGAAGAAGCGCTTCCTTGCTCACACGAATGTGGTCTGAAATGCCACTGGCCAAACATCAACAGCCACAACCAGTCTTGTAAGGTCACAGTTGATTCGCCGTGCACGAGGCATCCACGCTCAATGACGTGCGTGTATTTCTGCAGCGCAACAGGATGGAGCGACATTTCCACTGCGCTTGCGCGCTACCGCTGTGATGTCGACGAGATGCTCGATTTGCCGTGCTCACACGAGCAGACTTCGAAATGTGCCGACAAAATGGACATTGTCAACAAGAAGAAGGCGTACCCAGTGTGCACGGAGAAAGCGATCACGCCGTACGTGTACCCAACGTGCAAGCACTTGAGGGACTGCAGTTGTGTGGACTTTTACCGCTTCACTGCTGGGAGTGCGCCACCTTGTGAGAAGAAAGAGGAGTACTTTGCTTCGTGCGGCCATACTGTGACTCTGCAATGCTACAGACGGACCGAGATCATTGCTGATCCGTCCAAGTTTGTTTGCAAGGAGAGGGTCACCACGCGGCTCCCTCGATGTGGGCACAATGCCACTGTCGCGTGTCCGATTGTGAAGACGTTTGACTCGTGGGTCGGCACAGCACTCCCGATGCATGGCGTTGTGAGTGAAGGCAACAACTATGGACCGAAAGACTATTCGTGTACAGAGCTGGTCACGTTCCGCCGAAGGTGTGGCCACGAAGAGAGGATGAAGTGCGAGCAGGCGTTTGATATCGCACGCTCGCCTCCACCATGTCGCAAGACTGTGTCGTTCTTCAATCCAGAGTGTGGCCACGCGCACCAGACAGCGTGCTCTGAAGCTGAGAAGTTTGATGCCATCGTTTCGCTCGCACTTGATGACGACGAGATTCTGATTCCGCCAGTGACGCGCGTGAATGAAAGTGACCGTGATGCTGTATTCCGCGATCTTGGCCTTGCAATCCGATGCAACGAACAAGTGTTGTTGACGCGGAAATGCCAGCACACCGAGCAAGTGACGTGCAATGCGGCTCGGCATCTGCTCACCGCTTGCAAGGAAATGGTGCTAGTTGATAATCCTCGCTGCGGGCACCAAGTGCGAATCCCTTGCGAGCACGCAGAGCCACTGAAGCAATGGAAGCCGTGGTCTGTCGTTCTCAATGGAGGCGACGCTATGAAGCGCTCTGTCGAGCTGCTGCATGGAAACGGTGTGCTGGAAGACACTTTGTCTCCTCCGTTACCGTTACCTGCAGCGCTCGTACCGCTCGTCAAGGAATGTGAACACTCGTTGTCGTTGCGCAGAGCGAAGGGCTGTGGTCACGAGCTTCGTATGAAGTGCGCAGCAGCGATGAAGCTGTTAGATAGCAAATCGAAAGCACCTCTTTGCATGGAGCAAGTGATGAAGCCACGTGTCCCATGCGGTCATGAGATCAAAGCGCCTTGCTGGAGGGACATTTCATCGATGAAGTGCAGTCTGATGGTTGACAAGAAATGCTGGAACTTCGTCAACTGCGAATCGACCGTGAGAGCGGCTTGCTCGGCATCAAGTATGGTCGTTCAGTGCGCGGCAAAAATAAAGTGGACGTGTGCACAAGGACACAGCTTCGAGATTCAGCAATGCAAGCAGGGCATCCCAACTCAGTGTCCAAGTTGCTCGTACGCTCATCTGGTGTCTGAGATTGCAGAGACCAATGCGATGCTTGGGAATCAAGATTCTATTGAATGGCCTCCAAGCGATGCGGTCGAACTCATTCTCCCACTCACAGGGGCACATTGCAATACGATCAAGATGGATCCTCTCCAGCAAAAAGACTTTTTGAGGCGCAAGCTGACTTTGCTGGAACGGTTCGTGAGATCGGTCGACAAGACGGAGGATATTTGGTCGCGGCCAGTGTTCCAACCCAAACTGATCCCGATTTTCGCGGTGCGATCGAACCGACCAGGTGTCGGTACTTCAAAAATCAAGAGCTTCGAGATCAAAGACTTTGGGACTGCAAGTAGTCAGGGGATCCAAGTGAAAGAAGCTACGCAAGCGAATGTCGAAGTGCTGCTCAGTCAGAGGAAAGCGGCAGCTGCTCCACCGACCCGCGTAGTCTTTGGTGTAGCGTACAGTCTTGGCATTTGCGTGGACAGCAGGACGTTACCAAAGAAAGGCAAGAACCTTCCAGGTCTGCAAGCCAAATGGATTTCCGACCAGCAAGACAAGTTCGGTTTTGATGCGATACTTGCCCAGCCACCGGCGACGCAGAAATCGACAAAAGATGCTTCAGCGGGAACACTCACGCTGTGGGACCCGTATGCAGCGTTTCCTACCCACGAAGTCTTGGTTGCTGCTGAGAATACAATGAGAAGCACACTGGTGGATTGCTGTCCCACTGCATCGCGTTGGAGTAACCAATCCCGATTCATTTCGTTCACGCGACCGTGGATCCAAGGAGGCCCTCAGTCGAACAAAACAGCCTTCTTGGAGCGAAAGGATGCGCTTAGCAGTGCATCTGAGTACTTGGATCAATTGCAGCCATTGCTTGTCGCCGAGTTTGCGTGGGCGAGTGGAATTCGAGTGATCGAGTCGTGGGATGGGAAAGCGTTGTACATCGGTGGTGGTGACGCTGCGCTGCCAGCCGCTCTTGAGCGTGAACTGTACGAGAAGCTGACGTTCGTTACTGAGGTTTCAAGTTCATCAATGAGTGCATCCCAGAAGGCAAAGAACAGTGGTGCACGCCCATTTGCTGGGATCAAGCTCTTGGTAAACATTGCGAAGCAGCAGCCATTCCAGGAGTTGGACTTACTTTACTCACTGGAACAACTAGCAATCCAGAAGGCAGGTGCAAATGAAACGGAAGCGAAGCTGACTGAGTATGTGTCGAATGTCAAGAGCTCATCAAACGGATATTGCCACCCGTTGGTGCTGCTCGCGTTTGCGAGACTCGCGTCGCGCAAGAAAACCTCGCGAGTCCAGCCTGTCGAGTTTCTCAAGATCTTCCGAGATCTGTACCCTGACGCAATCGGTTTTTGGTTCTCTCCTGGCGAGCGGGCAACGTTTGAGCCGAAAGACTTGAAACCACAAGCTGGAGCTGATTCGAAGTGCTCACCGGACGAACTGTCTGTTGAGGACAAGTGGAACTTGATGAAGCAACAGGATCGCTGCAAATCAGACGCTATGGACGAACTGCTCAAGATGGTCGGCCTCCGTCGTGTGAAGAACTCGGCACTCAAGCTTTTTAAGAGCGCGCTTGCGTTGAGCAAAATGGAGCCGAAAAAGCGCAAGAAGAACGCGCCAGCGATGAACTACTGCTTTATGGGCAACCCGGGGACGGGAAAAACCACAGTCGCACGATTGTTTGCGCGTATCCTCAATGACTCGGGCATGCGACGCAACCCAAATGTCAAGATGTGCGGTGCACAGGAGCTCAAAGACGACGGTCCAGGTGAATTCCGAAAGAAAATACAGAGCGCGATGGGCGGCGTGATTTTCATCGACGAAGCATACGAGTTGGATCCAATGAGTGACCAAAAGGGCAAGCCGATTGTCGCGGAGCTTCTTACTGCGGCAGAAGACAAGCGGGACGACTTGTCGATCATTCTTGCTGGCTACGAAGAAGACATCCAGCAGAAGCTCTACAAGTATAACGACGGTATCAAGAGTCGCTTCGAAGAGATCCACTTTGACGACTTCGACGAAGCTGACCTGAAGATCGTGTGGGATGGACTGCTTGCTGACAAGGAGTGGGTGAGCGAAGATAAATGCGGTGTGATTGCATGTCGACGCCTTGCGCGCGGCGCGGGCATCAAGGGCTTTGGGAATGCGCGCGCAGTTCGCAAGTTATTTGAGCAGTCGACACAAGCAGCGATGGCGCGCGAAGACTTCAACGGCATCACAGAGATCCGCACTGTCGACGTGCTCGGCGAACGACCGACGAAGAACCCGAAGCTCATGGCTGTGCAGAAGGAGCTCAACGACAAGATTGGGTGGCGAACGATCAAGGACAAGGTCAATGAGCTGGTGCAGATTTGCGATAAGAACTACGAGCGCGAGCTCAATGGGGTGGATACGATCCCAGTGAGTATGAATCGGCTATTCCTTGGCAACCCGGGCACTGGCAAGACCACTTGCGCATCGATCTACGGTCGTGTGCTCAAGTGTCTCAACTTCCTCTCGATCGGTGATGTTGTCAAGAAAACCGCAGGTGATTTCGTTGGACAGTATGTCGGCCAGTCGCAGACCAAGACGGTGGACATTCTCAAGATGGCCAAGGGCAAAGTGCTTGTGATTGATGAAGCGTACAACCTAGACGACAATTTGTACGGGAAGCAAGTGCTGGACGTGCTGGTCGAGAAAGTGCAGGGCAATGAAAGCGATGACATCGCGGTGATCTTGATTGGCTATGAGCAGCAGATGCTCGAGATGCTGCGCACACAGAACCCGGGGCTTGCGCGGCGGTTCCCGCAGCAGTACGCGTTCTACTTTGACGACTACTCGGAGCAAGAGCTGCTCGACATTTTTCTGACTGCGTGCGCGAAAAAGAACGTACACTGCCCGCTCGAGGTCTCGGAGCTTGTGATCCGTCAGCTTTCGCTTCAGAAAAGCCAGTCGAATTTCGGTAACGCAGGCGCAGTCGAGCTCATTTTGAAGAACGCCATCGCAAATGCGAGTGCGCGTCCGCTTGATGGCGATACGATCATGCTTATTGCTGACGACGTAGAGAACGACGTGATGAAGCGCGCGCGACAGGAATCTGAGAAGCAGCGTGGTGGCAACAGTGCTCCTCCTGCTAGCTCTCAAAATAAAGTCGACCCGCTGTCAGTGCTGGACACTTTGCATCGCGTGGGTCATATCAAGGACAAATTGCGCCAGATCCAGACGTCGATCCAGGTCGCGCAGGATGAAGGCAGCGACATTCCAAAGATTGGCCACTTTGTGTTTCGCGGCTCGCCAGGTACAGGGAAAACCACGGTCGCGCGCGCCATGGCAAAGATCTTCCACCGCATGGGCATTCTCGCGAGTGACAAGCTCGTGGAGACTTCGGGGCTGAACTTGACAGGCGAGTACGTGGGCCACACGAAGAAGCGCGTTGAGGATCAGCTGGGTCAAGCGCGCGGCGGTGTGTTGTTCATTGACGAAGCATACGAGTTGGGGAAAGGCCATTTCGGCGAAGAAGCGATGACGTCGCTCGTCGCGGCGATGACGAACCCGATGTACGCAGGCATGGTGATCATCATTGCCGGGTACCCTCGCGATCTCGACGAGATGCTGGATCGCAATGCTGGGCTCAAGAGCCGCTTCACGCGCTTCGTGGACTTTTACGACTGGACCACGGACGATTGTGTCGAGTTTACCATGGCGACAAGCAACCGAGAAGGCTACCAGCTGTCATTGGACGCGATCGCCTCTGTGCGCCGCACGTTTGACGCATTGCGTCGACTGCCGATGTTTGGCAACGGACGCGACGTCATCCAGCTCTGGTCCGAAATGATTGACTACCGAGCGCAGCGCGTGCAAGGAAACCCCGAGCTGGTCAAGACGTTGACGGTGGGTGATGCCGAAGCGGCAGGACGCAGTGTGCTCGCGAACAGGACACCCGCGACTGGCGCTGTAATGCGTCAGAGCTCGCCAGAGTCGAGTGCACCGCTTGCCCTGGACGATTCGTTTGACAATGCGTCACGTCATGACGCGGACATGAACGCGATTGAAGCAGAATATGATGACGACGAAAAAATGGAAGAGAAAGCGAAAGAGATCATTGAAGATCGATGGAGTCGCATTGCGTGTGATGCGGGTGTTGCAGACGACACTTGGGCCGAGCTGGAGCGCGCCAAGCAAGACTACGACGCGATGCTGCGTGCGCTGCAGGAAGCGAGCGACAAGAAGGTGCAGGACGACGCGAAGAACAAGCTGCAGAAGTTCATCGAGGCACAAGAGAAGCTGCGCAAGCTCTCCAAGTGTCCAATGGGTTTCATCTGGCTCCAGGTGAGTGGCGGCTGGCGCTGCGCTGGTGGAAGCCACTTTGTGTCGGATGCTGAGCTCGAGCGGAGTTTCATGCATTGAGTTCTGATTAGTTATCAAGAGTGATGTGGAGATGGCTAACGAGAGTAAGTGCTGGGATGCATTAATGAATGTGAGTGTTATCATCACTAAGTTAACATACTTGCAATCGTGGGTGTGGAAAACGACGAAGCCCCACTGAGATGCTTTGAAGGTACGCGGGGCGACCCTCGCCTTGGATCGCGCTCATCGCCCTCTTCCAGATGTTCGACGCAGCGTTCGTATCTCGGTTCCACAGCCTGGAACAAGTCTTACACCTGACCAGCCCGTGACGCAAGATTATGCC
>JAADVN010000054.1:0-44568 GCA_023335535.1 Globisporangium spinosum
GCGGTGGGTATCCAGGCTGCTGCGGTGGGTATCCAGGTTGCGGCGCACCGTACGTCGGCTGTTGCTGGGGAGGGTATCCAGGCTGCGGCGCACCATACGCTGGTTGTTGCTGAGGAGGGTATCCTGGCTGTTGTGGCGGGTATCCAGGCTGCTGTGGAGGGTACCCCGGTTGAGCAGCACCGTACGCTGGCTGCTGTTGAGGAGGGTATCCTGGTTGCGCTGCAGGGTATCCAGACTGCGTCGCTGGGTATCCGGGCTGAGCTGGCTGTGCTGCTGGGTGTCCAGGCTGCGCAGGGTATCCTGGCTGTGCCGCTGGGTATGGTTGGGGTTGAGCTGCTGGGTATCCTGGCTGCGGGTGACCTGCGTGGCCCGCTGCCTGGGGTTGCTGCCCAGGGTATCCCGCCTGCTGAGGATACGCACCAGCGGGCGCAGGGTATCCTGGTGCAGCCGACTGACCAGGGTATCCCTGACCAGCTGGAGCAGCAGCGTACGATTGCGCAGACACAACTCCTGGCGTTTGGGTAGCAGCAGCAGCGCCAGGCTTCGTGAGCGCAGGGTCTTGCGGTGCGTCATAGATCTCGAGAAGAAGCTTGCGGTAGTCGCCGCTGGTTTCGCCGTAAATGCGGTCGCGAAGCTCCTTGTTGTACAGCTTCTTGTACGCAGTCTTCACCTGAGGGAGAACTGAGTGGTATCGCACCATCGCAGTGCTCAGCCCCGTCTCGTCCGTGCCAAAGCCCTTCATCGTCTTCTCAAACACTTCTGCGATCGTCGGGAATGGGTCCATGACGGACTTAACCAGGTAGTTGAGACTCTTCTTGGCGTCGCCGCTGAACTCCTTGTCGATTGCTTTCGCGATGTTGTTGTTGTACTTGGCAACGTACACCGAGTCGACCATGCGCAGGAACTCGGGAGGGCACGCCACCAAGATGCCAATGAAGATCTCTTCCTGGGTGCCAATGCGGCCCTGACCAGCCTTGTAGAGAGCGACCGCGTCGGCTTCCGCCTTGGCAGCATTGTGGAACTGCGGGTTGTAGTCCAGCTGGGAGGACTGGAGCATCGCCATGATCACTTTCTTGAAGTCGCCACTGAGCTCGGAGCTGAGCGTGACCGCCAAGTCCTTGTTGTACAAGTTGAAGTACGTCTTCTTGAGAATGTTCATCTCTTCGTTCGTACGACCCGAGAGGATCTACAGTAGCAAATGCATTACACAAGCCATATATCACGTAAGATGCAATGCATGCGTATAGAGCATAGAGGAAGTGTAATCCGTACCTGTACGAGAAGGCTCTCGTTCGTGCCCATGCCCTTGGTAGCATCGCGCAGGATCTGCGCCTCGGTCTCCGGCAGCGGCGCCGAGATCATGCGCAGCAGCTTGCCAAAGTTGCCCGATGTCTCGCTCTTGACGAGGTCCTGCAGGGGCTTCTTGTAGAGCTCCTTGTAGCGCAGTGCGATGAGGTTACGCGTCTCGGGCGACTTGGAGCCGAGCACGGAGATGAGCGTCTGCTCGTCCGTGCCGAAGCCCTTGCACGCGCCGTAGATCTGCGTCACGGCCTGGTCCACGTGCTGCGGGAAGACGATGCCCACACCGTGGAAGGCGTTGTGCGCGGACTGCGGGTAGAGCTGCATGCTGCTGGCTGGTGCTGCTTGGGCGGTGCGGAATGGGGAGGAAGGGGGCTTGCGGTGCTTCTGGCGGTTGAAGAAATGGCCCCGTCGTCGCAGCAAAATATCGAAATGGCGATGCTTTTTTTCACCTATCTTCTATAATACCCGAGTTAATTGAAGCAATTCGTTCCAAGAGACTTTATAAACTGGTCAGTTCACTGATTCTCTAAGAAGACATCTAAGCTGCTTAATACTGCTGAATATAATAATCATATATAGTTGATGAAAATATCATTGCGGGCACGTTGCTTCGAAAATATCCACTTTTCGTTGGGTTCATCACGAACCCATGACAAACCCCCTCGAAATCGCTATCGGTTTGAACAGGTCTTTCGCCCACATTTTCCTCTCGCTCCATTTTCGAGCCAATCGCGATCAACTCCAAGAGAAGACCAACAGCGGAGATGGATACGGTGCTGAGCGAGGCGCTGAAGCGCGGCAACCCGGTCGTGTTCTTCGACGTGGCGATCGGCGGTGCGCCCGTGGGCCGCATGAGACTGGAGCTCTTCAAGAAGGACTGCCCCACGACCGTCGAGAACTTCCGGTGCGCAAATGTTGCTGCCATGCGCATTTTCATGACAAATGGACACGCTCGACTGACGTTTACGCTTTTGTGCTGGTGTATTTGTTGTGTGATTGAACGACAACAGACAGTTCTGCACAGGAGAGTACAGGTGCGGCGTCAATTTTGTATCTGTGCTGCAGTGTGCACATTCTGTTACCGCATGCTGCGTGGTTCTGGCGGCTGATGGTGTTGTTCATTTGCTTTTTATCTGTGTGTAGAAAATCGGAGCTGCCGGTTGGCTACAAAGGAAGCACGTTCCACCGAGTGATCAAGGACTTCATGGTGCAGGTATGTGGGGTGGCGCTTACCTCATTCCTGTGGCCTTGATTATTGCTACAGTATTAACATGAACTATTGTGCGTGTGCTGCGAATCGTCCATGTGCACAGGGCGGCGACTTCCTCAAGGTATGCACCACTCATTCACGCTGTCATTGAATACCTCAGACTAATGATATCGTGTGGTGCTATGCGTTGCAGGGTGATGGCACGGGACGCATCAGTATTTATGGCGACAAGTTTGCGGATGAGAACTTTATTCACAAGCACACGGAGGCGGGACTGCTCTCGATGGCGAACAGCGGCGCGAACTCGAACGGCTGCCAGTTCTTCCTCACGTGCGCACCGTGCGACTGGCTGGACGGCAAGCACGTCGTCTTCGGCAAAGTGCTGGATCCGGCGTCGCTGCTCGTGCTGCGCAAGATGGAGAGCGTGCCCGTGAGCGCGAACAGCAAGCCCAAGCTCGGCATCACCGTCACCGAGTGTGGCGAGTTATAGTCAGGACGCATAGCTGCAAAGATGCAGTGAACTCGTGTTGACAGCGTTTCTATATGCGAAGACCCATCGTGGCGAGTGATAGCGTCACTAAGCAATGGGAGATGCAGCATCTAGCCATCAGTTAACGCACATGTGGTTGACAATTTTTCTGGTTTCAATGAGAGGACGCAAATAGTGATAAAAGTGAGGTACAGCGGTAGTACCGTGCTCCCTCTTTATGGGTCACCTCTGTTCATGAGAAAACGATCTTTTCTGGGAGGTTTTTTGGAGTAAAACCTCTTGTTTGCAAGGTTTTTCAGCAAGGTTTTACCCCAGGTTGAACGCGACCATCACTCCACCCGTGCTGGTTTGGCTCGCGTTTGCCACCAGCCCGCCCCCCCTTCGTCGCCGCGTCCGCCCATTACCAAGTCGGAAGGAAAGCAAGCACGAGCGAGCGCGGAGATCCCCACGGAACACCCCGCGTCTCGCACCTGTCACCTCTCTCGCCCAGCCAGCAACGCCCGCGCACACGAGCACCGCACCTCCCAGCCCCCATCGCAACAAGCAAGAAAAACACAGCAGACAATGAGCAAGCGCGAGTACTTTCTGCAGAAAGGCCTGCACCTTCAGCAACAGCTGAGTGAAACCACCACCACGAGCATTAGCAGCAGTGGCGGCTCCAAGACCTCGCGCGAAGTAAGTTGTTGTTGGTCATATGAAGAGGAAGGAAGGGAAGCGCTGCATGGTAGACTCAGAGTGGGTGCATGTCGCCTTCCGCCTTCTGATCTTTGCTCACAAGTTGCACATGGATGGATCTTTGGCGGTTCACTCGCCATTCCGTACCCATGCGCTGCTGAAGTGCTTGCCGCGATGCCTTTCAAATACTAACGTACGATTCTATGTGCAACTTGTGTGTGTTTTGTATGTGCAGGTCGCCAAGTACCGTGAGTTGTGCCCTCCAGGCACCGAAGATAGCCAGATCATCCGTCTGTTGGAGCAGCACAAGGGAGATGCCCAGCGCATTGAAAACGCGATCAGTGAGTTGTGGGAAGATAACCGTGGCAGAGGTCAAGATGATTGGGCGACGGTTGAGAAGAAAGGAAAAAAGCAGCAGCCACAGTCGCGTGGATACTACTCTTCCCAGCAGTCATACAACAACGATTCTCAGGGTGGCCAATCTGGCCCAGCTTCGGTGGATAGATTCGCTGGCAGAGGCGGCCGTGGCGCCGGCAGAGGTCGAGGATCGTTCGCTTCGCGCGGTGGACGCGGAGGTGGTCGTGGCCGAGGTGGCCGCGGCGGCGTTCCTCGTGGCGAGAGCCGCGAACAAAACGGAGAGAGCCCAGAGGAGCCAATCGACGACAATGAAGGAGCTGAAGGAACTCAGTCTTCAGAAACCTCGCTAGAAAGCGACACCACAGCCTCGAAAAAAAATGGACCGAAGAGTGCGAAGCCTGCTCCAGCTGTTGCTGTGGCTCCCCCTCCTGTTGGTCCAATTTTAACTGGTGCCTGGGCAAAGAAGCCGAACCTTGCCGGACTGATCGCAAAGCCAAAACCTGCCGAGCCAGTAGCGGCACCAAAGCCTGTCGAAACGCCAGCTCCAGCTCCAACTCCAGCTCCAGCTCCAGCTCCAGCTCCAGCTCCAGCCCCAGTTGTTGCGAAGAGCCCAAGCCCGAAGAAGAAGGTTGAGCCAAAAAGCCCTCAGAAGACCAGACCTTCAGAGCCTGTTGTGAACGAGCCTGCAGAAAAGGTCCTTTCCCCAAAGAAGGTGGTTGAGAAGAAGATCGAATCCCCACGAATTTCGTCTGGATGGGGCTCGCTGGATGTGTCCACGTCTGGTATTGGCGAGTGGCCATCGACTACATCGGAAAGCAAAACCTCGACGACACCGAACGCATGGGCACGTGGAAGCCCACTGCTTACCCCCGTTGCTGTTGCTTCGTCGGAAACTGCGTCTGCGTCTGCTTTGCCGACTGCTGTTCCAGGATCACCAAAAGATATTCAGATCCCAAGAGCCGAGTCCCGATCTGCTGTGTCGAGCTCCACGAGCCCAAAGCAGTACCTCAAGATGGGTAAGTGGGACAGCGCTGCTTCGACCAACCTTTCGCTGCAGTTTGGGAGCTTCTCTCTGAATGGCGTGGAGCACACTGAATCCACGTCTCCTCGTGGATGGAGCTCCACCACCACCACCACCACAACGATGACTGGTAACGGAAACAAGGCTGTCTCAAAGACCGAAACACAAAGCGCTTGGAGCAAGGTTGCCTCTCCAAAGGAGAAGACGCCACTTTCTCCTCCACGCAAGCTGGAACCTGAGACTAGCGCTCGCAAGGGACCAACGACGTCTGCTCCGCCAGGTTTGTCCGTGGATTCTGGTCGTGTGACTCCAAAATCTTCGCCATCTCCACGCACGTTCGCCCCGTCGGCACCATCGCCTGCTTCTCTTCCAAAGCCTGATGACGTGAAGCGAAACACTCCAACCCGTGGACAGGGTCACTTCCAGTCCCAGAGCACCTCCCAGACTCAAACCGCATCCAAGATTGGCTCCGGATCTGGATACGCTACTGAGTTTGGATCGAAGTCGTCTGGATTGTACCAAGCTTCGTACAACCAGTACTCTATGGATCTTGGTGGCAGAGCCGCCACCGCCGCTACCGCTGGTAATATCGCACAGGGTCAAGTTGCCTCGAGCTCCAACACGCCAAAGGGTGCGGGTGGCCGTAATGCTGGAAACAGCGGCGTTGGTGCGGTCGGATCGACGCAGTCTCCATCTCACGGAGCTCAGCAAAGCGCGCAGCTTCAGTTCCAGCAGAGCCAGCAGCAGCAGGGACAGCAACAGCCAAAGCAGCATGGCCAGCAGGGTCAGCAGCAGCAGAGCCAGCAAGTTCACGCTCAGAACCAGCAGCAGTCCGTGCCCCAGCACCACCCACAGGGATACCACCACTACGCTCCTCCTCCACCACCGGGAATGGCGCTGCCATACAACCCATACAACTACGCCAGCTACTACCAAGGATATGGCTACTACCAAAACCCTCAGGTATGGTGTTGATTTACATGCCGAAGATCTTTCGGAAATGTTTCTAACGTGTTTGCCTTTTTCTCTGTGTTTTAGTATGCGCAGTACAGCCCTCGCACGCAGTACCCACCTCGCGGAAGTATTCCTTACGGTGTGGAGGGTCCTATTCCAGGCTTCTCGAACCCCCCAAGGTGAGTTTAGAATGTGTTTCTCTCTACGTTGCGACTGCGATTGACTAACGCACTCTTATGTCGTTATTGCAGCATTCCTGTTGGATACCAAGATCAGCACTTGCTCGCTCACCAGCACGAGTACGCTGGTGCGATCCCTCAGGGCTTTGGTGAAATCAGCGGAGCGTACCTCCAACAGCCACCAGTCCAGGGCCACCACCACCACGGCCACCAGCAAGGTGCCCCTCAAAGCCACAGTAAGGGATCTGCTCCGATCTCGTCCGCGCAACAGTCGCACGGCCAGCGTTCAAACTCTGGCATTCAAGGCTACCAAAATGCGGCAGGTGCGGCAGGTGCTCGTGACCACACGTCGTCTCCTCCAGTTCCAAACGTGTCTGCTGGTATGTCTGCGGCTTCTTACGGCGGCCAGCACTACGGTTGGGCTTCTTATGGAGCGCAGCCAGTCGGCGGATGGGGTGGACACATGATGCCTCAAGGATACCAGCAAACTCCATCTCAGCACCAGCAGCAGCAGCACCCTGGATCGCACCAGCAATCCTACCGCCAGTACGGAAACAGCAGCGCTCAGAGCGGAAGCACCGGTAACGACGCTAGCAGTAGCAACGCTGGCCACGCGCACGCCTGGAGCTCGTAGACGCTACGCTACGCTCGGTTGAGATGCAGGCGCACCCGTGATCACGGGAAAGAACCGTGACGGAAGCTGGCTGTTGTGTTGTTATATAGGAAAAGAGAGAAGATGCGCGTGGGCGTGAAGTGCAGGAAGAAAATCGGAGCACCGTAACAGCTAGCTTCACTAGCGCTGCGGGCGTCCAGAAGCGCGAATGAACGGCTGGTGCGGACGGATGGATGTGAACGACGATCGGAAACGAAGCGTTCATTCTGAGTCGACTGTCCCGCTCGTTTGCCCAAAGGTTCGGTGTGTTTTTGGCAATGCGTTTGACTGGAATGTCCCCCCTCCTCAGCTTTGTATTTTTTTCATATATTATTATGCGGCAAGAGGTTGTGACGTTTGCGCGTTGCGTTGAATTTCTCTCTATGCGTCTGCTTGTCAAATCGTCCGATCGTTGTTGTGGTTGCTGCGGTTGAAGGTGACATAACTTGTGTTGAGTATGTAGGCGAGCCTGAGAAATGCTGTCGAGCATCCATCCATCCCCTCCACGCTGCCACTCTGCTGACACCTCGCGTCCCGCTCACTTCTCTTGAGCTCGCAGGTCAGGTTCACACAAACGATCGCACACAGGGGCGGTCGTCGCCTCGCGGACGCACCAAACGCGCTAAAGCCGCAAGATGCGTAGCAGCATGTCCCACCACGCCACATTCGCGTCTCACACATGCGTGCACGCGTGCGTTCAGGGATCCACTGGTCACCATATAAGACAGTCCGCACTGTTGTTCGCTCTCTATCATCGTAGATTTCTGGACAGATCAGCTCGTTGTCGGCTTCCGCGAGCCAAGAACGCAGCAGATTCGCTGGCTCGGATCAGACGAACCAGATCCACGATCTGGGCAAAAAGATCGCGTTTTGCGGCTTCTGATTGGCTGATATGGCGTCTCTTCTCGGCTGTAATTGGTCAGAATCCCACCAATTTCTCTTTTCAAAAATAGAGTTGCCAGAAGATTGCAAAAAACTGCCAAGGAATGGGTACTCAATCCAGAAATCATGCTATTATTTTGGATCGCAAGGCACTTCCAGCATGTGGCTCGCCTGGATGTGTATGTGTGTTTTGTATATAAATTAAATGCATGGGCTCGCCATCAGAACAGAACACTCTCTTTCAACCAGCTGCTCTGTGAAGGGTGCTTTTTGTTTTTGTTGCATTTCGTCGCCCGAAACTTTCAAAATCGTGAGGGAGAGAGCCAAAAGAACCGACAAAGAAGCGAAAGAGGGGGGGGGAGCGCGCAAGGTCAAAAAATAAGATTGAAAAGAAAACGAAATCACCATCACTCCCACCCTCTCTTTGCTTCCCTTCGAGCTGCAGGCCTGCAGGGCTTTCCACTGCGTCACACACAGCCAGAGCAGACCTCCACACTTGTACTTGTCTCTCTCTCTCTCTCTCTCAGTCAGCACCCAGCTGCGCCGAGCCGAAAGAAAGCGAATCGCATCTCACTTGAAATTCCAACCACCAGTCGGTTAGTCGCCCCCGCCGCCATCAGCACCGCCAGCAACCCTCTTCGTGGCAGACCGCCGCTTGCTTACACTAACAGAGAAGCATGGACGTCGGCGTGCGCGTGTGGGTACAGGACCCGGCCCAGGACAGCGTCTGGATCTCTGCGCGCATCGTGCACACCATTCTCCAACCGGACAGCGACAGTGCAGCCGACAGCAGCACCAACAAGATCCTTCGCGCCGTCTCGGTGCGCGTTGACGACCCAGCAGAGAACCACCAGCAGCAGCAGGACCCTAGCAGCAGTAACACCAGTGGTCCTTCCGAGTCGGCATGGAGCGACCAGTTGTCGTCCACCTCGGCGCCGTCGCCGCCAAAGTGCCGCGAGATCGCGCTTCTTTACAAGCCCTCGGGCGAGTGCGAAAACGTGCTGCTGCAGAACCAGCGCGAAGAGCAGGACCAGGCAGATCTCGTGACGCTGCCGCACCTGCATGAGGCGTCGATCCTCCACTCGCTGCGCATCCGCTACGAGCGCGACGCGATCTACACGCGCATCGGCGAGATCCTCATCTCGATCAATCCGTTCAAGAAACTGCCGCAGCTCTACGGCCGCGTAATCATGGAGGACCATGCCCACGAGGGCATGTCGCTGCGCACCGCCGAGCCGCACTTGTTTGGCATCGCCAAGGCCGCGTACCTCGACATGGCGCGCAACGCTCGCAACCAGTCGATCCTCATCAGTGGAGAGAGTGGCGCAGGGAAAACCGAAGCCACAAAGATCATGATGAAGTACTACGCGCTCACGTGCAGCGCGTCCGCCCACGCCGATAAGACTGGAGCCAGCAGTAACTCCAATAGCAACAGCTCTTCTTCTTCCACAACGTCAATCGAGTCTCAGGTGCTGCAGTCGAATCCGATCCTCGAAGCGTTCGGCAACGCGCGTACGACGCGCAACGACAACAGTAGTCGCTTTGGCAAGTTCATCGAGCTCCAGTTCGAGACCACGAACGACGCGCATATCATTGCCGGCGCGCGCATTCGCACGTACCTGCTGGAGAAGATCCGCGTGATCAAGCAGTCGCTCAACGAGCGCAATTTCCACGTCTTCTACGAGCTGCTCGGCGCTGCGGCAGCTTTCACAGAACAGACTCAGAAAGGCACACCCGCCAGCAGCAAGTACCTGTCGAGTGAGGCGGTCGCGTCCTGGCAGCTTCTCGACGTCACACAGTTCCGCCTCGTGAACCAGAGCGACTGCTACACGCGACGAGACAACGTGGTTGACGCCACGCAGTTTGAGAAGACCTGTCGAGCGATGCACCTCATCGGCATGAGCGAAGACGAAGTCGCGAACGTGCTCGAGATCGTCGCGGCGATGCTGCACATGGGCAACGTCGACTTCACCGAGAGCCACAGCGAGGGCGACAACGTGCTCGAGGCGCACATCGTACAAGAGAATCCGGTCAGCGGG
The DNA here is from genome assembly GCA_023335535.1 of Globisporangium spinosum. Lineage (NCBI taxonomy): Eukaryota > Oomycota > Peronosporomycetes > Pythiales > Pythiaceae > Globisporangium > Globisporangium spinosum. The sequence goes on from JAADVN010000054.1 coordinate 9,762, forward strand.
GTCCGCCACTTCGACATCGCGGCACAGCTGCTGCGAGTCTCGCCCGAGCAGCTCGAGAACGCGCTGACGACCCGCCAGCTGCACACCGCGACTGAGTCGCTCGTCGTGCGCATGGACGCTGCGCAGGCGGAGAACACGCGCAATGCGCTGCTGATGGAGTGCTACCGCCTGCTCTTCGAGTGGCTCGTGGGCCGCATCAACTCCAAGATCCGCCGCAACACTGCAAATGCGCGCGAGAACAAAAAGTCCGAGTTCATTGGTCTGCTGGACATCTTTGGGTTTGAGGACATGGCCACGAACTCGTTCGAGCAGCTCTGCATCAACTACGCGAACGAGGCGCTGCAGCACCAGTTCAATGAGTTCGTCTTTGAAGAGGAGCAGAAATTGTACAAGGACGAGGGCATCGGCTGGACGTTCGTGGACTTTCCGAACAACCTCGCGTGCCTCGAGCTCTTTGAGAAGAAGCCGATCGGCATCTTCTCGCTCACGGACCAGGAGTGTCTCTTCCCGCAGGGCACGGACCGCGCGCTCGTGGCGAAGTATTACGGCGAGTTTGAGAAGAAGATGGCGCACCCGCACTTCCTCTCCACCGCAGGCTTCCTGCGCCAGACGCACTTCATCGTCGCGCACTACGCCGGACGCGTCACGTACACGGCCGAGGGCTTCCTTGCAAAGAACAAGGACTCGTTCTGCGAGAGCGCAGCGCAGCTTCTCTCGAACTCATCCAGTCCGCTCATCCAGAGTCTTGCAGCTGTCGGCAGAGGCGGTGCAGAGGATCAAACTAGTGCGCCAGCAGCAGACCATCACCCCAGTGACGGAAGTGCAGCAGGAGCAGGACGTGTGGTGAACGCCCGACGTGCAAAGTCGACCATCGGAGCAATCAGCGTTGGCACGCAGTTCAAGATGCAGCTGAACGAGCTCATGGAGATCATCCGGTCCACAACGCCGCACTACGTGCGCTGCATCAAGCCTAACGACACGAATGTCGCAAACAACTTCCAGTGCACACGTGTGGTGGAACAATTACGAAGTGGTGGTGTGCTTGAGGCAGTGCGCGTGGCTCGTGCGGGTTTCCCCGTGCGAATGTCGCACCAGCAGTTCCTTGAGCGCTACCAGCGAGTGTTGCTGAGTGAGTATTCATCAAAGAACCGACTTCAAGTGCTGTCGAAGCGTCCGGTCGCCATGCGCCTCGACGACTGCCTCAAACGAATCACGACGCTGATCCATGGCAAAGAGTCCACGCTCAAGTCCCCCGATGGTGTGAGTCTGGGTAAAACGCGCGTGTTCTTCCGCCGCCAGCCGTATGAGAAGCTCGAGAGCTACCGCTCGCAGGCGCTCAAGCAGTCGGTGATCGTGATCCAGAAGTACTGCCGGATGTACCAGCAGCGCAAGCGCTATCAGTGCACTCGACAGCTGGCGCTGCGGCTGCAAGCCCACTTTCGCGGTCAGCGCTCGCGCGACTATGTGATCTGGGTGCGCCAGACGATCAAAGCGATGGTTCTGCAGGCGCAGGTCCGCAAATTCTGTGCGCGCAGCAAGTTCTTGCGCTTCAAGCACGCGGTTTTGACGCTCCAGTGCCACTTTCGACGCCGCCAAGCTTCGAGACGGGTCCATGTGCTGCGAGAGGCACGCGCAGCTACGCGAATCAGCACAGCGTGGCGTTGCTTTAGCGCAACGACAAAGTACAATCGCATCCGATCTGCAATCCTCGCATTGCAGTGCGCGGAACGAATGCGCGTCGCGAAGAAACAGCTGACGGAGCTGCGTCTCGAGAGCAAGAACGTCGCTAAGCTGAAAGAGGACAATATCCACCTCAAGAGCGAGCTGGCGCAGCTCAAGCAGCAGCTTGAAGCCATGAAGAACATCATTAAGCCAACGCAGCAGCAGCTGGAGCCGCAAGACTTTGCGCACGTCGACCACCAGGAGAACAACCAGTCGTACAATGATGTGCACATGATGATGATGCATGACAACGGGAACCCGAACTCTGCTGACGGCTTTGTTGGACTGCGACCACGGAGGGTGAGCTTCCCCATTTGCGGGGACTTGGTCTCGAGTTCACAGAAATCGACGCTCTCGTCTCCGGGCTCGCAGCGCACTACTACGGGCTTCTCTCGCGGAGTGAGGCAGCGACGCACGAGCCTGCCAGACATCTCGTGCACTTTCGAGCCAACCTCCGACGATTTCGATGCCCTCTCACCGCGAACGGTCGGTAGACGACAGAGTCTGGATTTGTGGCGAGCGCAGCAGGTACAAGCCGAGGAGGAAGTCCGACAGCTGCGAGACGAGCTGAGAGCGTCGGCGCTGTCGTCCACGCAGCCGGACGACGAAAAGGAGCAGGAGCGCGTGATGCGGAAGATCATCGCGTCGCAGATCAAGGCGAAAACCATGCGTCTGCAGCTCAGTCCGTCGTCGTTGCCACCGTCATTCGAAATGAGTATCCCGGAGGACGAGGACGACAACAACTACGAGATGAACGAAGCGCACAGCCCATGGTACGATGATGATAGCAGTGATGACGAGTACCCGAGAACTGGCCGTGTTGGTCGAGGCCGATCGCAAACCGTTGAGGACGCGTCGTTCACTCGGGGTGGTCGACAACTGTACGCTGCGCCAAAGACGTCGTCTGGTGCGTACGGACGCTACACCTGGAGCTCCAAGACGCTCTCAACCAAGCACGGTCGCGGACTCTCGGCTGCGTACTTTGACGAAGCAATGGACGACGACGATGATGATGCGGATTCTCTGTATCTTCCCTCCCGATCCATTTCATTGGGCGTGCGTCCACGCGCGTCTTCCGTGGCGTCGACCTGGCGATCCACGTTCTCCGTCACGCCTGGTGCGGCTGCGCTTCCACGCTGGAGCAAGGACACAATCTGCAAGGAGTGCCACTGCAAGTTCTCGTTACTGACGCGCCGCCACCACTGCCGCAACTGCGGTCACTCGTTCTGCTTTGAGCACTCGACGAGGAAGCTGCTGCTCCCAGGACTGGGCTACACGGAGCGCCAGCGCGTGTGCGACGAGTGCTTCGAGTACCACATGCTCAATGAGGAGCAGCATGGCGGCATGTTGCTGAGCCTGTCGCCGCAGCGCCACCACGTGAGTTTTGGCAGTGAGCAGGGCAACTTTGCGCCGATCGCGCCGATGCCGAAGCCTGGACTGGCGCGACAATCCTCAGACCCAACGCACACGATCAAGGCTTGAAGTGTGAGATATGTATGAAAAGAGAGAATAAGAGAGCAGCTTCACTTACGTTTTGTCATTTTGCAGAGTGTAGAGCATATTTATAAGAAGAATGCAGGAATTTCTCTATTCCGCCTTCGCCTTGGGTTTCGTGGCTTTCTTTGCTGTCGCCTTCGCCTTCTTCTTGTCATCTTTGGGTTTGAGCGGCGCGAAGGTCATGCGGTGGATCTCACATGCACCGTGCTTGGCGATCGCTGCCATGTGGTCCTTCGTTGGGTACCCTTTGTGCTGCTTGAGGTTGTACTGCGGGTACTGTGCGTCGTACTCCACCATTATCCGATCTCTCGTCACCTACAGAAGCATTTAGAGCAGTGTTAGTACACATGTGCGCTTGCCGAACTCTGAACAGTTCATTTTATCTAAGCCTTCTCATACCTTGGCGATGATGGACGCTGCAGCGATCGAGTACACTTTCGAGTCGCCTTTAACGACCGTCTCGGCATCGCACTTGATCGTCGGTGGCATGCGATTGCCATCCACGAACACAAAGTCCGGTGTCTCATCGAGCGCTTCTGCCGCCTTCACCATTGACTCCAGTGACGCCTGCAGAATGTTGATCTCGTCGATCCGCTGCGCGCTGTTCACGTGAACTGCCCATTTGATTCGCGGGTGGTTGACCAGCAGGTCGTAGAGCACCTCGCGCTGCTCTTCGTTGAGCTTCTTGCTGTCGTGCACGCCCTCGACCACCACGTCCACAGGCACGTAGCACGCTGCAGCGACGACCGGTCCAGCTAGCGGGCCGCGTCCGGCTTCGTCTACACCAACCACCATCTTGTAGCCCTTGGCGATCTTGGCGACCTCGTAGCTGCGCGAAAGCGTGCCGTGCTTGAACAGAACCGCGCCAGCCTTTTCCTCAACAGCAGCTTCTTCATCATCAGCACTTGTAGTAGTGACTGTAGTAGCGACCACCACCGCTTGCTTCTTGGTCGCTGCAGCCTTCTGTCGCTTGCGCTTGGCAGGAGGATCAGATGCGTCTACAGCACACGCGTCTCTCTCGATGGTCGTGGACGTGCTGAGCGCGCGGCGGCGTCCAGCTGACACGCCGCTTGCAGCGATGAGATGGGCCGAGCGACGCGTCACCACGCCTGCTGCTGCTACTTGTTCTTGTTCTTGTGGAGCTGATGATGCTGCTGCTTTTGTACCCATGGCGCCGGTTCTCTTGCTGCTGGTGGACGCCTTCAGAGCCACGCGCTGCGCGAGTTGCCGCACCGCTTGCCGCATATATTTTCCACGAACCAAAAGCGGCATGAAAACCGCAACAGACATCGATCGACCAGCACTCACTCTTCAACTTTATTACCACCAATCACAACTCACTATGCTATTCTTGTATGTTTTATTCGCTGTAAATAGAAGATACTGTTTTGTTTCTATCCAATCACAGACGCATACTTTGATGGGGGAAACTTTGGCGTTGCGTGTGGCTGGCTGGTGTTTAGTATCGAATCCGCACCAAGCGCGAGAAGCAAGCAACGCAGAAGAGAACGAGCACGTGACAAGAGACCATGGCCGACGCCGCGCCAAAGGAGAAGAAGTTGACCAAGAAGGAGCTGCGCATCCTCGAGAAGCAGCGCGCTGCCGTACGTCTTCATGCGTTTTTTTTTTGCGTATGCTCTTTGTTGCACTGAGGCGCTGAGACTGCGTGCATGGCTGTGTAGAGACCGCTAACTTTCTCTCGTTTTGTACCAATGCGATTGCGATCGATAGGCTGCCGCCGCGGAGCCAAAGCTCAATGACTCGTATGGCGAGCTGCCGCTTATCCAGTCGCAGGAGAAGACCGACCGCGTCTTCAAGCAGTACGTGGATGGTGTCTTGCCCATAACCGTGTGTAGCGTGTGGATACTTACGCTTGCTGTGGTATGTGCGCTCCTTCTCTCAGCGTGGGTGACATCAACCCGGAGCTGCAGGGCGAGTCGTTCTGGGTGCGCGGCAACTTGCAGAGCGTGCGCGCCAAGTCCAAGATCGCGTTCCTGACCATCCGCCAGCAGATGGCGTCCATCCAGGCGGTGATGAACGAGAGCGACGTGGTGCCGCGCGACATGATCAAGTTCTCGAGTGGCATCCCAAAGGAGTCGGTCGTGGACGTGTTCGTGACCGTGATGCTCCCAGCGCAGGAAGTGACCAGCACGACGCAGAAGAACGTGGAACTGAGCGTCCAGAAGATCTTCATCGTGAGCAAGGCGCTGCCACAGCTGCCATTCCAGTTCGAGGACGCCGCGCGTCCAGAGGCGCTGCTCAAGGCCGAGGGATCGACTTACGTGGACGTGCTGCTTGACACGCGTCTCAACACGCGTGTGTTGGACCTGCGTACGCCAGCGAACCAGGCGATTATGCGCATCCAGTCGGGTGTGAGCCAGCTCTTCCGCGAATTCCTGCAGAGCCGCGACTTTGTGGAGATCCACACGCCGAAGTTGATCGGTGGCGCCAGTGAGAGTGGCTCGAGCGTGTTCAAGCTCGCGTACTTCGACCAGGAGGCGTGCCTGGCGCAGTCGCCGCAGCTGTACAAGCAGATGGCGTGCGCGTGCTCGGGTCTCGAGCGCGTCTACGAGATCGGCCCAGTGTTCCGCGCGGAGAACTCGAACACGCACCGTCACATGTGCGAGTTCACGGGTTTGGACTTTGAGATGGTGATCAAGGAGCACTACCACGAAGTGCTCGAAGTGTTCTCGGACCTTTTCATCTACATCTTCGACAACCTCACGACTCGCTTCTCCAAGGAGCTGGCGGCGGTGAACGACCAGTACCCGTTCGAGCCGCTCAAGTACCACAAGCCATCGCTCATCATCTCGTTCGAAGAGGGTGTGAACATGCTCAAGGCCGCCGGTGCGAACCAGGAGATGGAGGAGGACCTGAGCACGGAGAACGAGAAGTGGCTCGGCCGCCTCGTGAAGGAGAAGTACGACACGGACTTCTACATCTTGGACAAGTTCCCATTGGCCGTGCGTCCGTTCTACACGATGCCGGACCCGACCGACAAGCGCTGGAGCAACTCGTACGACCTGATGATCCGCGGCGAAGAGATCGTCTCTGGCGCGCAGCGTGTGCACGACGCGAAGCTCCTGGAAGAGCGCGTGGACGCCTTCGGCATCGAGAAGGAGACGCTTAAGGCGTACTTGGACGCGTTCAAGCTCGGCGCACTCCCGCACGGCGGCGGCGGCATCGGTCTCGAGCGTGTGGTCATGCTCTACTTGGGCCTGGGCAACATCCGCAAGGCGTCTATGTTCCCTCGCGACCCGGTACGTATTTCGCTCTTCCCTTCGTGGCTCTTTGTTACTGTGATGATTGTGCTCATGTTTGTGATTGCCTCTTTGTTCCTTTTGTTTGTGAAGAAACGCTTGTTCCCATAAGCAACTGGCTACTAATGCTAACTGCAACATGAGCACTGCGGCTGGCCTTGGGTACTGGCACTCGAGGAACTTCATGTGGCTGCTTGCTGTCGTGCAGCTGTGTCGAAGAAGATCGCGAAAATGGAACGAGTCAAGCTCCTGGTTTGTGAATATATGTTGCTCATTTTTCACACATGACATTCGCTTAAAGTGGGCCAACTTCCAACAAGAAATAAACCACCGACACAATACAAACAATTTCTGTTTTCTCAACTGCACCTTCGCGTACTGGAACCAAGTTTTCAGTAAACGGCCATCGCCACAATGATCAGCGAGCTCTCCGGGTGGGCGTAGTTGTTACCGGTGTAAACGACCGCTAACTCGTCGTTTGGCGCCACTTCGAGAATGCAGTTGAGCGCGGCGTTCTGCTGGTAGCCCACATTCCAAGTGTCATAGCATCCGTCGAGACGAACGCCATTCTTCAAAAGCTGGAACGTCTCCTTGTTGGCGTTGCTGCTTGTGTGGTTGACAGCAATCCGCACGTCAAACAAACCGCTTTTCAGAAAGCGAATCACCCCCGACAACGTCAACTCAACGATCTCATCGTCCCCACGTGACGCGGTTTTCTGCCAAATCATATTGCAGCTCGTGCTCACACTCGTTTTGGGCTTCGCCGCTACGAAAACCAGTTGAGCGGTCTTTTTTAACTCTTCGACTTCCGCACGCAGCGCGGCAATCGCTTCTGCTTTGCTGTTCTCACTCGCCCCCAGAGCAGATCGCAACTTCTCAATTTCCTCTTCTTGGTCACGCAATTTAGAATTGAGCACGGCCACAGGCTCAAGTGCAATCGGCTCGAGCTTGAAAGTGTAGCGTGGGGTCCACTCCGATGTGAGCGCGCGGAGCTTCAGGGTAAACGTGAGCTTGAGAGTTCCGGTCGATAAGCCGGTCAGATCACGCCCAAAGCCGTTCGCTTCCGAAGCCGCTAAGCAACTGCAGAAGCACTGGAGAGAGAAGAAGTAGAAGCGATTGTGATTGAAAGTACGAACGCAACACAAAGCGCAATAAATCCCCCGTAGAACTTGGATATGGCTTGCGTTGTCGTACCTGAATGTAGTCGGAGAGCGTTGCGCAGGGGATAGCGTTTTTTGAACTCACAAACCCGTCGACCGATACTTCTTCAGACTTCCTACAGTTTACCAAAATCGCCGAGACGAATCAGTTTCTCACAACACAGAGCTTAGGGAGTTCCTTGCAACTTACCACTGCTGCTTTGACTTGCGATCTTCGAGCCAAATGTTCACAGCATCATCTTTCATCTTGAGAACGTAACGGAAGACGCACAGCGGCTTGGACGGGAACGTGACCATTCCTTGCGCAACGCCGTTCACCATTAATGGCGGTGAGCTCTTCTTTGCCTTGCCAGCTGTTGCTGCGTTTTCCATTGCACTTTCGACTTTGATCAGAAATCGCACACTGAGGCGTTGTGTGTTCCACGTGAGACTTTGGATCAGACAGTTGGAAGGTTGGGGTCTACCGCCTGCCTCTACCATCCGCACTCATAAACGATTTGCTCCCCCTTTTGTCTGCTCGAGACAAGAAGCTCTCCCGTCCCATGGCCACTTCGAGAAGCCAACTGCCTGCCACGTATGGATAAAAAAATAATCTGAGCCATTGAAAACAGTGTACTTTTAGAAGTACTTCGAAGGTGCGTCCATCACAGCGATTCTTCATCACAAGGAACGACAATTCATGTGTTGTTGTTGGTCAGTGACTCCAACGGCGCGATAACCGCATCCATCCACTTTTTCAAATCCGGATTTCTTATCGTCAACCGGCAAGATCCCTACATCTTCTAGCTTCGACGTCGACTTCGACTTTGAAATTTGCTTTGCCGTCTCCTGCTTCGACTTCTGCTTCGACTTCTGCTCCTGCTGCGACTGCTGCTTCGCTGGTGCTTCCTTGTTCGGCTGCTTGGGCTTCTGCTTCGTCCACTTAACCTTGATTGAGCGTATGGGCGCACTGCAGAAACATCCGCATCAGCACGTGACACTGGTAAGGGGAGTGCTGAAAGCACCTCTTTCTTCTCGAGCGCTGCCTGCTGAAAGTGGCCCGCGAGCAATTTGGCTCGCTTCAGCCGCATCGCCTTCTTCACTTTGTCTTCATCATCCCCATCGGTCTCTGCTGGCTTTTCACTTCCTTCTGTTTCTATTCCAACTGCGGACGTGTCTTCTGGCTGCGACTTCAGTTCTTCAGCATTCTCGTCACTCTGTAAAATATTGGAGGATAGTTATGATCAATTCACCATGATAACTGCCATTACCAGAGGCTATTGCATGAAGGAAATGCCGCTTACATCACTGCCGTACTCTTCGCCAAGCAGCAGTGAGCCCCCACTGACATTCTTTGCAATAGTGGCAAGAGAAGTCGCTCGCAGTGGCGGGTTCTCGTCGCGCAAGTATGCGTAGTACGCGTGGAAGCCGTGCGAAGGCTCCAGGAAGCCAAACTTGGCGTTCGCGCTCAGCTTCACCTGTGGCAGAAATCGCAGTTCGTCAGCGGAGCTGCCCGCCGTATATGGAGCAAATTTCCACTGCATCATCCGTACCTTGAGCATCACTTCAAGCTGCCGGTGCTCGCGCGCCTTCTTTGCCGTCGCAGAGATGATCTCGTGCAGCTTCTTGGACTTGGGCTGTTGTTCACATTTTGACTCTGTCAGTCCACAGCATCACAGTTATAGCACATGTTGACAGCACGAACCTGCGCAAGGTGCTCTGGTACCAGCCAAGGTGGCTCGTACGCCTCACCGTCGGCTTCCTCGTCGTCGTCGTGGTCTTCTGGGTACGCGTACGGAAACAGGTTCTCCACAGACGTCTCCTGCACCGCTGGGGGTGGAAACTCGACCTCATAGTCCCCATAGCGCAGCGCGTGCAGCTCTCTTTCTGCATCTGTCATTGCGTCATCATCATTGCTGCAATTGGTACTAGTGCCACCACTGCACTGGGGCTTCTTGAGCCGCCGGAAGAGCGCCTTGTCGTCCAGCAGGTTGCGCGCGTCGAAGCGATCGACACGCAGGTCACTCTCCATGCGCCACGGAATCAGGTGCTGCTCGCGGTGCAACGACCAGGCTGCGCGCGCGTCGTCGAACACGTGGCACGCGTACCCGCGCACACCGAGCTGCAGCGTGCTCAGCGCATTGGCTTTTTCATCAACTTGGTTTAGTGCTTCACCATCCTCGTCCTCGTATCCAGCCATGATGATGAATTGTGTGACCCCAAAAAAACACAATAGGACCCAGATATCCACAGGTCTTAGTATTTTGAATCAGATTCAGATGTCAAGTATGCAGTTCCAGGAGTTCTGGCTAACAATTTCTTTGATGCACCTTGTCCCCTACTGTTCCAATGTTCTCTCTGTATGTAGCTGGTCGCCGCATCATTCGCTCCCCCTACAGCTCTTCTTACCGCTTGACCTCATCGACCTTGTTGAGCAGCTGCTCGAGGCGACGCGCCTCGGCGACATTGCCGGCCTTGTAGTGCATCTGCATCTGCGCACGCAGCTGCCCCTGGTAGCGCATGTTCTCGATCTTCTCCTTGTCCATGAGCTGCATCACGAGGCGGAACTCCTCCTGTTCCTTCTTCTCACGGGCCTGGAGGCGCTCGAGACGCACGCGCTCTTCGTCTGCGACCGCACTGAGCTTCTCGCTGGCCTTGCGACTCGCTTTCAGCTGCTTCTTCTTGTGCTCGAGCATCTCGTACTTCTCAATATCGTAGTACTTCTCGTGCGGGAACGTCGCCGTGTTGTAGTCCTCCATGTACTCCTTGAAGAGCTCCATCGCCTCCCACTTGGGGCCATTAAAGTCGGTCATCTACACAAGACACGTCAGCACGCAGTCAGTCTGTGCTACGCCAGTCAAAAGCAAGCGCGAATCACCACAACAGCCTTACCTTTTTGATATCGCGCAGCCATGCCTGGAACGAGACGCTCTTGGCGTGGAAGTCCGACTCGCGGATGATGCCGTACTTGCCGTATTCGTTCTGGTTGACCGCGTACGAACTGGATTTCGACGCTTTCTTCTTCTTCTTGGATTTGGACGGTTTCTTCTTCTTCTCCTTCTTGCTGTCGTGCTTCTTTGACTTGGATTTGCTCTTCATCGAGCGCTCCTTGTGGTGCTTGCGCTTGTGGCGTGAGCGCTCATCTTCCGAGGAGCTCGAGTCTGAGTTCGACGATGAAGAAGAAGATGCAGAGGAGTCTGAGTCCAGCGATGCGCTTCTGTCGCGCTTGCGACGGCTGGAGCGCTCTCGATTACGGCTGCGTGAGTGGCGCTTCCGGTCTTCGCTCGCGCGCTTTCGCTCAGGGCTTTTGCTTCTCTTGCGCTGCTGCTGCTGGTGGTCACCCTCCTCGTTATCATCCGAATCCCCAACCGTGGTCCACATGCGCGAGCGACTTTCCACATGCTTGCGGTTCTTCTCCTTCTTCACATCGGCGTCGTTCTCACTGTCACTGCTAGCGCTGCGTGAGTCATCGCGCCGCCTGCGCTTCTCGCTTTTGCTTTTACTTTTGTGCGACGACTTGCCGGAGCGCTTTCCTCGCTCTCTGCGGCGCGTGCGCTCACCCCTGCCGTCCGATCCAGACGACGCCGAGCGGCTCGCTCTTTCTCTTTTTTCCCTGCTTCTGCTGTGGCTTCTGCCTCTACTTCTGCTGCTAGCACCGCGTGAGGTGGAGTCGCGCGAACTGCGACTGCGACTGCGCCGCTCGTTCGTGTCCATCTTGCTTGCGACCGACCAGATTGGTGGCAAAGCTCGAAATGAGGCATCCTCCTCAGATTCCTTAGAATGGCATATCTGGAATCAGAATAGTCGGACTTAAGTGAAGGGTGTTGTCGGAAAGTGCATAATTGTCTTTATTTGCATACTGATGACCAGATCAGATCATGCAATAGAAAACGAATATTTCTCAATAGTTGCATTCTGGTATCTACCCAATAATTGCATATGCGGAGTCTCTTGCCAAACAAATATTAGTGCGATCGACGATTTCACCAGCCTTAACAAACGTCCATACAAAAAACTGCAATAGCCAGCAGGCGCTTCAACCTTTCAGCTCAGCGCGGATCTTCCTTATGGAGCTCCCGGCCATGCGCAGCCTCAAGCTGGCGCTCAGCGTCAACACCACGGGCGACGCGAGCGCCTCCGTCCCCGCGGACAGCCGACGCAACGGCCGTGGCGGGAGCAGCTTCAGCAGCAGCGTTAGCTCCGCGTCGTCCGTCGCCGGATCGTCCGGTGGACGGCGCGACGCCTATGAAGAAGAACAAGACGACGACGAGGAGCTCCGGAGCTACCGTAGCAATGCGAGCAGCAGCAGCCGCAGCGCACATGACGCGCAGCTGAACCTGCCGCTGGACAAGGAGTTCGTGCCGCTCGTGCACCACGATGAGGAGGAGGAGGAGGCGCGGGAGGACGACGTGGTGCGCGACCAAATGCGCGACGACGTCATCCGCATGATCTTCGACCTGCCGCACACGACCAAGTTCTACCAAGGTGCGTACTTGCACAATAAACACGACGATCAGGCTGATTTCGCTGTGCGCTTTTTTTCGCATACATGCGTAGATACACTTTGATCGATGCATTTGTTCGCTGACCGTATGCACCGCCGCGGATGGTAATCTTCGCTTGTGTATTGCATTGTAGACTTCTCGTGTGCGATCGCCGCGACGCTCGCGATGCACGGCCGCATGTACCCGACGAACACGCACGTCTGCTTCTACTCGAATGTCTTTGGCCGCGAGCGCAAGGTGCGATACGTTTTTTTGTCTATTGAGATCTGATGTCCATGTTGAAGCCAGACGCATAGAGCGCGTCTGGCTCGTTTCTTGCACTTGTTGCATTTTGTGCCTGCCTCTTGGGCGTGTGCAACGCTCAAAGTCGCTTGTCTGAACATGTCTCCCATTCGTAATGCGCAGTATGTGAACTCACTCGCAAAATCCTTTTCGCTCCTGCTTGCCTGTGTGTGTGACGTTTAACGAATAACGTTACGCTAGATCCTGATTCCGTACGAGAGCATTTCGGAAATCGCCAAGACCACGACGATGGTCTTCCAGAACGCGATCCGCATCGCCACGACGGCGCCAGCCAAGGAGGAGTACACGTTCACGAGCTTCTGGGGCACGAACCGCGACGGCTGCTACGACCTGATTGTCAAAACCCGCAACCGCGTGCTGAACGACCTCAAGCCCGCAGTAGTGCGCGGGTTACAGCGCACGGGCGTCGCGATCGGAAGCACGAACGCCAGTGGCGACGATGCAGATGGTGTCTCGTCATCGCCTGTGACATCACCGGTGTCGACGAGGTCTGCGAAAGCTGGAGCAGCAGCGGCTGCTCTCGCGGAGCACCAGCAGCAGCACAATGACGAGACTGACGACGCAGACTCGGATGCAGACAACGCTGTGGAGACCGACGCGTCGTTCTCCAGACAAGAGGTGATACTCGAGGACCAAGAAGAGCAAACTCGACCACAACAGCAGCAGCAGAATGAAAATGAAGACACACACGAACCTGTTCGACGTTCGAGTGTGGTCTCGGACATCGGATCTGCTGCACCGAAAGACATCTCGATGACGCAGATTGTCGAGGAAACGTTTGACGTGTCGGTGGAAGAGTTTATGGGCGAGTTCTTCTGGGACGACGCGAAGTTCGGCCTGGACGAGTTTGGCACGCGCCAGGGGTACACGGAGATGAAGTGCAACCCGTGGATGACGCCGCTGGAAGACGACGTCGGCATGACGCGCTCGCTCCAGTTCCGCGTCCCAGTGGACGCTCCGATAGGTCCAAAGTCGTCTCGCGTCGATGTGCTGCAATGCGCAAAGACTGGTGAGAAAGGTGCCCGCGTGATCGAGACGTCGACGCGTCTGGTGGACATTCCGTACGGAGACTACTTCAGCGTTGAAGACAGATGGACACTCTTGCCCGCCAGCAGCTCGAATCCAAAGTCATGCAAACTATTTATTGAGCTCAAGGTGGTGTTCAGCAAGTCAACGTTCTGGAAAAGCAAGATCGAGACCCGGGCGATCGCAGACAACAAGACCAAGTGGCTCGAGTGGGTTCAGGCAGCGAAGCATCACTTGGTCAACAAGGAGAAGCAGCACCAACCGAATACTGCTACAGTAGCCGAGCCTGCTTCTTCGACCCCAAAGTCATCTGAGCGTGCGGCTGCACGTCAGCAGAGCGTGGAAGGAGGCCGCGAGAGCCGCCACTCGCAACTCGTGTCTTCCTCCCAGCCAAATAGCAGCAGCAGCGCACGAACCGCACCAAAGCGACGCTCGAGTCGCGCGAGTTCAAGTCACAGAGCCAAACAGCAACAGCAGGTGCTGCAGGGCCAAGCGGTGGGTCCGCATCCGTCGAACTCCTTCATTTTGTATCTCCGAGGTGTGTGCTTGTCGTTTTGCTTGGATATTACTGGCTGATTGATATGCTCGGTCACTCTACCTTTCACTAACATTGTTGCGATGTTTGTGACTTTTGCTTGACAGTGTTCCCTTGGATCCTAGTGCTGGGGCTGCTCTTTCTGGTGATCCGCATGCAGTCGTCGCTCGCGAACATTGAGCAAACGGTGCTGCTCACCAACGCCAAGATGAGCGCAATCGAAAGTCAGCTCGCATCTTTGTCCACTTTGGCGTGTCCAGCAAACAGCTAGCACCTCTGGGCTGTTCAATTGGTTCTGCTCTCTGCTAGCTAGTCGAGTCGAGTCGAGTGAAGATTCATATTTACCTGGGAAGTTTTAAAACAAAAGCAACGTGAAGCTCCAAGAATTTATCGAGCAAGCACACCTGATTTACGCGAAAGACTTGAAACACTTCACGGGGTTGCATGCCACATGGAGTGGTAGTTTGCTCGCTTTTGCAGATCGTGAAGCAGCTTTGCGGCGCTCAAGTCAGTCTCTTTCTGCAGTCGCCGAAAAGCTGTGAGCAGTTCCCACTGCTGGTGTGGCTGAGAGGCGTCACTATCAATACTCATGGTATCTTCGTCACCGACACTGTTAGAGCCATTCGGAGCCGCCACAGATCGTCGCTGCATGGTCATCATCTCAATGCGCATAGCCTTGAGCAGCGCGCCAACTTCCCGCACATGAGCCTCCTGCAACGGATTCACCATTGTGTACACATCGCTCGGTAGGCTCAACACGAGCTGGCTGAGGTGGTATTTCGACAATTCTCGTTCACGAATCGCAAGGTTTGCAAGCGCAAACGTTGGTCGGACGAGCTCCGGAATCAGGATTCGCTGACTTTGCATCTGACTGATGAGAGAGCCATCGGTCATGTTGCCGTCCTTGGCCTGGAAAACTTGATTCAGGCTGGTACCAGACGAGAGAATGAGCAACTTCTCCATTTCTGTAAGGTGCAACAACCCAGCGATAACGAGTAATTAGTACCAGCAAGTAACATCGAATTTTCACTCACCATCAACAGAGACAAACACAGATTCTGTACCTCTCGCTGCGTGACGCGATCTTCGCTTATGACCCAGAGCGTTTTGCGAGAACACAAACTCACGAGGACTGATTTCCGCTGATCCCACCACCATCGAACAAACGGTTCTCGCATGCGACGAAGTTCCCACATCTCCGCGATTATCGATTTCCACACTTTCGCCCAACGACTGCTCTCTGACATCGCAATGAAGCCAAACGCCTGCTTTCACTATCTGCTTCGATCGCAGAATCCCGAATGATGGCGGCAGTTGAATATCCAGCACGAAGCTTGCCAGCCCATCTGCATTTTCCCTTTCAGGACAAAAATCATGCTGAACTGATGACGATGACTGGACTTCCGATACCACTGCGCCGCTGTTGGAGTCACTTGAACTGGCAGAATCGCTCACCAAACTGATATAAGCGTTGCGAACACTTCGACCGGATCGATTTCTCAGCACCACTTCCAGACGGAACAGCGAAGACGATGAAACAAACTCCACAATTCGGAAATCCTCGAGTGTGACAAGAGATTTCAGCGAATACCCTGCCGTCGAGAGTTGCACCGCTTCACCACTTTGCTGCGCGTTTTCCGACGCAGAGATCAATGTCTGCATCTCAATCTCCAATCGAGAGCCACTTGCAAGCATCAGTTGGTCTACTGTGTGCACTGCTGATATCGGCAGCATTCCAGTACCCCCACCTTCTCCACGCTGCTGTGATCTCCACCAGTGGTCTTGAACAAAAAAGTTGAGGCGGTGCGCCATATCGCGCTTATCAGCGACAATGATCTTCAGGCGATCCAGCTCTTGGATTCCGTTTTGAAGCCGCTTTTCCAGCGACTTCGTCAACTGAACGAGTTGGCTCTGCGATACCAAGTGCTTGGCGCGGGCTTCGTCACTTTCAGCATCGTTTGCTCGCTGCTTGGATCCGAATTTGATGCGCTCAATGTACCGCACTAGGACAGCATCCTCCTTCGCTCGACTGTCCCGACTTCGCTTCAGCCCGCGCACTTTCTCTTTTGAAGCAGGTTCTTCAACTCGAAGGCGGTGGATCGAGTGTTTCTCCGCAGCGTGTTTCTTGCAGATCAGCACGGATTTCTTCACGAGCAGGAGGTCACTGGCTGGGGTTTTGTCGTCCACGTGGTTGATAAGAAGAATCTCGTCCGCTGAACTCTGAGCTGTGAATTCACCCACAAGACTGTCTCCCACATGACTAAACGCTGCGCATGCAACCAGTTGTAAGTACTCAGTTGCCTTGTTGAAGAAGAAAAAACAGAATATTGACTTCGAGTTACCTTGGATGATGGACATCGACGGATAGAAGGCGGTCGCATTAAATGACAAGAGGAAGAACGAGCGATTGACGTCGGAGCACTGCACCGCAAGATAGAAAGTCTGGCTTTCGTCACCGCCATTCACTTGAACGCTTCACACAGGATCGTAAACACATGTTACCACAATTCAACTATCGCTCCGTCCAAGCTGAACTTTCACAAACGCAAACTTACATTTTGCATGGCATCGTCGGCAGCACAAACGTCAGCAAGAGAACTCCACAGTCGTACACGTACAGCGTGTTTCGGGTTGTACCTGTGACAATGAGAGTGCCTTGAGCCACGTCAACTGGGCTTCGGGTTGAGGCTGCAGACGACAGCTTCGGTTGCCACAAGTCAACTACATTCCCACAGCTCCACGCGTGCACTCCTCGATTCAGTAATGCACAGCACGTCACTTGCTCGTCATCACCAAAAGCACTAGAAGATGGTGCGGGGATGTAGACACACGTCTCTAGCGCCATATTCTCAGCCACCTCCGAAAGTCGGTACACCATCCAGCGACACCCATTGCCGGCACCCAGACTCCTCTTTGCTGCGGAAGAAGCAAATTGAACCCGTAAATGCGGCATGTCGCTCACCTCTTCGCCCACGAAGGCACAAGAAAGCAGCTCAACTGGTGCATCATCTGAGACTCTTTCTCCGCCAAGAGATCGAAGCTTCACTCCCGAGCGCCACGCGAAGAAGCGCGCGTCTTTTCTGCGGAGCTTCAGAATTGACAGCTCTTGCGCTGTTGGCTGATACGCGACCACGCGCGGTCCATCTGTAATCTGCACCTGGAGCGATGGCGCTCTTTCCATGCCAACGTCTTGGCTATTCGACGGCTGGGAAGATGCACTTGTGTCGACTGCCAGATCCACACGATTGATGAACTGAAGCATGCACGTAGATTCAGCACTCGCTGTCTTGTTCAATACAAAGAAGTAGAGACTGGTGCACGTCGTAGTGCTCGCATCGCTTTGACGTCGTCGCTTGAGGTTCTTCCGTACCAGAGATTGCTTGGGATCCGCTCCACTCGCTTGGTCTGAATCAGCGCTGCTGTTCGCCTGGAAGACCAGTACCGGCGTACAACTGCATCACAAGATCAAGAAGTTAGCCAAACGTACCATGCGCGCACAAGTCACTCAAGCTACACAGCACAACAAAGCGCCTACGTACATGCCGAGCTCTTCATTCTCCACCTCTTTCGCAGCGATCAGCCGCGCTTCCAGAGGCAGCGGCTCGAGCCCCTCAGCCTTCACGGGCAGCTTCGCAAACTCCAGCGCGTCCACGGCCTTCGTGTCGCCGTCGACGTGCAGCAGCCGTAGCGAGAGCGTCGCGCCCGCGAACCGCAGCAGGAAGTGCTCGCCACCCCACTTGAGCACACGGCCCATTTTCGAATGACTGAAGATTTTTGGGTTTTGGCGCCACCGTTTTTGGTGCACCACAGAAAGGTGTTCTTAACATAATTTTGTTTGACAGATTGAAGAGTGAATGTGTTTGATAATTGTTGAATCATGAAACGTCGCGCGCGATGACAACAAACAACCTATCGACATGGCTCCATTCGCAATTCAGTTCAGGAAGAAACGGGCGATGGGGAAGCCCGAGAAGCACCCGCGGCGCTCTGCTGCGTCGCTGCGCGTGGAGCTCGCGATGGCTCTGAAGCTGCTGCACTGATCGTCGCTGTCGTGGGTGGCGTGCCGGTCGTGGTGAGTTTATCAGCCGCATGGGCGGCGCTCGGCGTTCTTTGCACACTTGGCGCATCTGTGGCGGCAGTGCTCGCGGCGCTGACCGCGTGGGGGCTGTCTGCCTTCGGTAATGCTGTGCTGGATCTCCCTGTCATGACGACACTCAGTGTCGCTATCGGTGTTTTTACTCCAAAAAGCGAGCGTTTGGTGCTGGCGTCTGCGTGGGCTCTCATCTTGCTGTTCTCGATCAGACGAAGCTTTGGACTGGCGTCAAATGGTGGCGACATCGCGAAGCATCGAATGGACGCGGTGCTCAGCTGCCTGCTTCCAGGCTGGGTATACGTATGCAAGTTGCGCCTGTGGCTTTCAGCAGACGAGCAGGAGCTGCACGAGATGGAGCACACGATCTATCAGAGCTTCGTCAACAAGAAGGTGTTTCATCTCACCCGAGTCGCTGGACTGGGGACGATGCACGTCCCGTACCGTTGAGAGGGCAAGTCCACGCCTCCTCGGACGGTTGTGCTGGTGCACGGATACTTGGCTGGCAATGCGTTTTGGGCAACGGTACGTGGATTGATATTTGTATGGATTTTCTTGATCGAAAATGCAAGTCACAGAACAAATCCCCATGTGACTGTGCAGAATCTCCAAGAACTAGCCGAGCACTTCAGTGTGGTGAGTGTGTATGTGAGAAGAGTAGGTTTATACGTTCCAGCTCATTACCTGACACCTGTCGTATTGCTTTTCCGCTCAGTATGCCGTAGAATGGAAAGGAATTGGACGTTCTATCCGCACGAAGTTCACGCCAAGAAGTGTAAATGGCTCACTTTTATTAAGCTCACTCCGGTATATTTTGACGAAACTTGGACGTTTGAGCAGGACCAAGAGGCGGACGATTTCTATGTCGAGGCGGTCGAGGAGTGGCGAAAAGCAGTGAAGGTGAAGTATGCCCAAGAGGGGATGTGCAAATGGCTATTGGTTCAAATTATTGACAAATCTCATATTGACTGCGTATAGCTCGATCAGTTCACGCTCTGCGGACATTCCATGGGGTAAGGAATGGCAAAACACTCAGATTTGTGTTAATGAGTGATGTCGCAACTGATTGACGAGCTATGGGCTGTTGCAGGGCATGTTCGCGACGTACTACGCGTCCAAATACCCGCACCGTCTGGAGCATTTGGTTCTGGTATCGCCTGCCGGAGTCAATTTCTCGACGATCACTGACAAGCATCTCCCGCTAAAGAGCAGAATCGCTTTCCAGTTCCACATCACTCCCATGGTACGAGTGCCACTTCAGTATTGCATTGCAGGTTGACTCACATAGTCTGACAAACTGTTGTTGATTCTTTAGTCGGTGGTGCGATTTGCTGGACCTCTCGGCCCACATCTGGTGCGATGGCTCGTGAAGAAGCGAAGCGCGTGGGCTCCACCGAGCAACATCATCCGCACAGGCAAAATGAGTTTCTCGCTCTTCTTAGCGTACTGCTACCACAATTGGGCACTGTGAGCCTCAGGGGACATCGCCCTGCACACGCATCTATACCCCGCACGTCACCAATATACTGCTCTAGACACATTGCGCATGGTCTCTCACCAATCACGATGCCGAATTGTAGGAAGCGAGCGCACGAACGACGCCACTTTGTGAACTGCTGGTACCAGGGAAATCAAAAGTACCCGTGACATTCTTGTATGGAGGCGACTCGGACTGGATGAACCACGAGTTCGGCGAAGCAGTGGTGCAGAAGCTCGAGCGATCACAGTACGCCGCGTTCTGGCGCGTGCCGCTGTCGGGCCACCAGGTGTTCATGGACAACCCGAAGGAGTTCGACGCGAGCTGCTGCAGGCGATCCGCGATCTCGAAGAGGCACAACTTTCCATGGACGAGCGCGGCGTGGAGGTGCGAGCAGTGGAAACATCGGATTGAGTTGTCTAATTGCGGCTGGTAGCCTTGGTGTCGGAATTCATAGGAGAGTTTGAGAGCATCGATAAGTGATTACATCGCTTCGCGGAAGATCAGGAAGTACCCGTTGGTGGCGATCGCTTTTTTTAAGATGCATATTGGTGAAAACCCGATGTGAATGTGTGTAAAACAAACATGGGCTTAGCTGAGAGTCAATGCGACTGCGGCATGATGTACTGGTTCTCCTTGCACTGCACGCACGTCAATTGGGCACGGCTTGGGGGACTTGCGGACAAACTCATTGAGATCTTCGAGCGGCTGATTCTGTGGCTGGTTGCTCTTTTCGTGGCATCGCTCGCGAGCTTGATCCGGTACAGCAGCGCAGTCTTCCCGCATCATCATCTCCTCCTCCTCCTTCGAACGACAATCCGTTCTGGAGCTGCCCCGAGACGACGGCGTTCACGATGTGATAGAGCTGCGCTTGCGAGACTGCTGCCCCACCGAATGTCAAGACCCCGAAGGACAAGAAACGATCAGCCAAATCGAGAGAGAAAACGCGCAGCACGATTCTAGTACCTCCAGCAGCGCAAACGCCAACTGCAGCGACCCCGCAGAAAACATCAAGAACAACAACTGCCTTCAGACGTCTGGTCCAGAGGTTTATGGGTGTTCCCACGAGGGATGCAGTTTCAAAGCAATCGACGAGCGAGCGTATTGAGTCCGCCGTCCTCCCATGGGGATCGAGCCGCGTTGGGCTCGCCGTCATTTTGCTGAGTGCGAGGGGTACAGCACATATTTCTTTGCTTGTTGGCACTCGACATGCTGCGACTACTGTACTGCGTCTTCGCTCTCATAATGTCCAGTCGCTTTCATCTTGATCAGTCGGTGATGAAGGCTCTGCATTCCTGGTGCTGTTGGATGTTATGAGCGACATAACAGCGAGTTCACGAGCTCACATTGCAAAAGTAAGATCTAACGTAATTCGAAGAACTGCTGTACGAGCAAATGGCTCCAATTGTTTGGCGCACTTCTCACAGAAGTCATAGCAGAACGGCTGTTCACAGAGTGCAGAATTGTTGAGCTTTATGAAAACTGACAACTTCAGTTCTGCGATTTGACAGATCACAAAGAGTAGGGTTTGATAGGAAGTTTTGTATGCTATCGCAGCATTTGTGCTAACGCAGCATTGTGAGAGTCAATTGAGTGATCGCTGTCTTTTTTATGAACAGTTCCCACAGCCGATTACGTTACCGCACTGGAGTGACACAACGCTTAATGACACATACAATTGATAAGATATTTTTGACGGCACTATTTATAGCACTGCGGAATGCAGGTTCTGCTTACGCGACCTGCAGAGTGTTGCTCCCCAATATTCTGAGACCAGCCTGGCTGGGAATTCCAAATGAGTGAGGAGCTCATTACACTTTAGCGACCTTCGTGCAGCGGCTGAGGACGATGCGGAATTCCACGGACGACGCGAAGCAGCCCAAGCCGCCAGGCCCGCCGTTCCAGAGCACCTCCTCGCGTATAGTGTTGCTGCTGCTGCTGCCGTTCTTCCTGCTCTTCATCTGCCTCTGGTGGCTGCTCGGCCGCGTGTTCACGCTCTCCGGTAAAGCCATCGCGGCGCTCACCATCGCAGTGGCGTTCGCGCTGTACCTAAGCATTCCAGACATCCCGGTGAGCCTGCTGGACTGGCCGCTGGTGCTCACTGCTGCGGCAGTGCTGAGTCTCTTTGTGTCGAAGAGCAAGTGGGCGCTGCTCGGTATTTGGGTCGCGCTCGTGGCGTACAGCATCACGCGCGTGAGCCTGCTCGACCTCGAGAGCGGAAGGAAGAAAAGCCTCGTTGATGCGCTGACGGCGGTATGCTGCGTCTTTCCTGGCTGGATGCTCGTCTGCAACCTGAACCTGTGGTTGCCTGCCGATGGTGAAGTGCTCGAGGAAGTCGAAGAGAAGATCTACCACAAGTACGTGATGACGGAGTTCAAGATGCAGAAAGTGGCTGGACTCGGAACGGTGCATGTGCCGTACTGTGGCGACAGCACGCGCCTGCCGCCACGTAACATTGTGCTCGTGCACGGATACATGGCTGGAAACGCATTTTGGGCTGCGGTACGTTTGATATCCTAATTGCGGCTTTGTGCAAGCTATCGTAATCTGACACGTGTCTCTCTTCTGCCATCGGAATCGTGTAGAACCTCCAAGCGCTAGCGAAGTTCTTCAATGTGGTACGTTAACCAAACATCCCTCAACACTTTGGAAATCGTGTATTAACAAATTGGATGTCGCTGCCTTGCTCATCTGTAGTACGCTGTCGAATGGAGAGGAATCGGCCGATCTGTGCGTCCGGCTTTCGAGCCCAAGAACGTACGAACTGTTGCTTTATCAATTCACATCAGACGGCCGAGGAACACTAACTTTACGGTGTGTTCGTCCACCACTGTAGGATCATGAGATCGACGAGTTCTTTGTTGAGTCGCTCGAGGAATGGCGGAAAGAGATCCAGGTACAGTTTTGTGTCAAAGCCCAAACTGCTGTGTCGTTTACTGACTTGCGTTTGAAATACTTTGTATGGGCAGCTGGATCACTTCATTCTATGCGCTCACTCCATGGGGGTACGTTGTCCCCTGATATCTTGTGGTACACGAGTATCCGTCATCTTTGACTCGCTGTCCTAACAGACACTAATATTGGAACTTTTGTGTAGGCGATGTACTCGACGTACTACTCTGACAAGTACTCGCACCATATCGAGCACCTGATCCTTGTGTCGCCCGCGGGGGTCAATCCGCGCAGCATCCCAGACGAAGATCTCCACTGGATCCTCCGGTTCGGCGTGAGGTACTCCATCACACCAATGGTAAGAGACTTGAACTCCTCGTTCAGCATGGCAGTATATCATACCGACAGCATGATGTCTGACTATTCGATCGCCTTTGAATTACGCAGAGCTTCATCCGCTTCGCCGGACCGTTTGGACTGAAGTTCGTTCAGTGGGTCATGCGCCGGCGCATCGCGTGGACACCAGAGTCCAACATCATCCGCTCGGGGGACATGGACTTCGACCACGTCACGCAGTACTGCTACCACAACTGGGCGTTGAAGAAGTCCGGCGAGATAGCATTCTACACTGACCTGGGCTTTCCGGGGGCGAGCGCGCGGAGACGGCCGCTCGAGCAGCTGCTCGCGCCCGCAGTCATCAAAGTGCCACTCACCATCATGTATGGCGGCGGCTCGGACTGGATGAACTCGGAGTATGGCGAGGCCGTGGTGCGCAGCCTCGAGAAGAGCCACTACGCGGCGTTCCGGCTCGTGCCGCTCGCAGGCCACCAAGTGTTCATGGACAACCCGGCGGACTTCAACCGCATGGTCATCGAGGCCGTGCACGACCATGAGCGCTCCATCGCGTCCCCTTAGCCTGAGTCTGGGGATTTGTTTTGGAGGCTCAGATTTACTTTCTTTACACTAAGAATTCTTTTGGAATGGAAATTGTGATTTTTTTATGGATAATGGATAAAAGCCAAGTCCATCGACACTTCTTGCACTCGCACCTTCGAATTGAGTTAAACGTGTCGGTATCTTCGGCACTTCACTTCAACTGTGTGAGTATGCGTGCACACGCGATACGTTCACTTGTGCGAATCACCATGTGACGCCGTTCGCCATGTGTCTTGACTTCTTTTCCGTACCATCTGCCATCGGCAGCATATGGAGACAACGGGTCTCAGTGGAAATGTATCGAAAAACAAAAGAGATGCGGATCTACCATTGTGACAGATGGAAGTTGATGAGATGGATCCACTGTGCGAAAGAGAGAGAGAAATGCGAAGTTAGGTGCGCAAACACGTGAAGCAATGAGGCGATCGCCTCTCTTCCGAGATGCAAACGAGCGAGTCCCGACAATGGAGTTTTGGAGTTCATTCTCCCGTTTGCCTCGCACCAACTCAAGCGACCACCTCCACTTCTCCGCCGTTCTCCGCCCAATCAACCAGCTAGCAACCATGGAAGAAGACTGGTGCCTCGTGAGTGACGACGAAGACTTCGCCATTGTTGCTTCAAGTCACGTCGAAGCGGAATGCCAGCCTGAACCTGAACCAGAACCAGAACCGAAAGCTCGTGCGACGCCACCTTCGAATGAAGACAACGACAATGGTGACGGCAGCATCTCGCTCGATGACATCGACATCTCGACGCTTCTCTAAGACAAACTGTCAGTATTCGCTGAGAGCGACAAGCAGCAAGTAACAGAACGGAATGCGTTCTCGCTCTCGCTGCTCTCTCCAGCGCACCGCAGCTGCCGACTGACTCAAGCGCGCGGTCGATGCGTCGAAGTGCACCACCATAACGAGGCAGCCATTTCACGCAAACGCAACGTCAAGTTGGCGTTCTGTGGAGAGCCCCGTGCGCGAAGCTTCCCAGCGCGTCTTCTTGCAGAGATGCCTTCGAGGCGCTCAGGGCTTGAGAATGGTGCCATGGAGCCACCAATCTTCACACCACTGATCGTCTTCACCCAAGACCAAGGTACGCAAGTAGACTTGGATTGCGACGCCGCTGGCACCACAGAGCCATTGGCAGCATCTGACGATCGCTCAACCCGCTTGCAAAGCGCTCTGGAGCGAAGCATGAACGCCACGAACCAGCTGAAAGCCAAGTCCCAGGAGCACGAGCGCGCGCAACTCAAGCTCATGAATGCCGAGGCGCTTCTCGAAAGCAGCGGCTACCGCCACCAGCGGGATCTCTTCAAGCTGCGCCGTCTCGAGAGCGGACTGGTACTCGCAAAAGGCCGCGAGAAGCTCAACTCGGAGATCCAGGAGCAGCTGAAGGCCGAGATCGAAGAGCTACGCAAACGAAATGAAGAGCTCAAGCGCACGAATGAGCTACTGACTGGAGGAACACCAACTGCTTTCGCGGATCAAAGTATCGAGGACCTCGAGAAGCTCGAGATCTCGCTCAGCAAGGGAATGGACAGCGTGCGCGCTGCGATCCGAAGCAAATACAAAGAGGAGATCGCGCGCAAGCACGAGGACGCGCTCTGCGTAGTCTGCTTCAACCAGCCGGCCTCGGTTGTGCTGCCCTCGTGCCACCACCAGGTTCTCTGCAGCGCCTACGCTCTGCGCGTCACCACGTGCCCGATCGATCGCAAGGATATTCAGGACAAGGTGCTCACCTTTGGACTCGACGCGTATCTGGGCTAAATGAACAATCACATAGCCGCCCAGCCTCACACAGGAAATTTTGTAGATACATACATGTCAACTTTGCTCACCAGTTTTTTGTAGCTTTACCTCTTCTTCCGTGCGCGTTCGTAATACAAGAAGCTTCTGGTTAATGTTGACGATCTCTCTCTCTCTCTCTCTCTCTCTCTAGTCGTACATGCCATTGTAAAACTGGAGGAGCTGCTGGCGATTCTTCTGGTGCTGCAGGTCGGTGGCTGTGCGGCTGAGCTTGCGCTTGATCTTCTTGCCCGAGATCGCACTGCGCACGGTGTCCGAGCCAGAATCCGAGGAGTCCGAGTCCGAGTCGTGATGCTTGTTCTTGCTCTTGCTCTTCTTTGCCTTCTTCTTGTGCGAATCCTTTGTCTTCTTTTTCTTTTTGCTGTCGCTGGACTTCCTGAGCTTCTTGGCGTGCTTCTTCTTGGAAGACGAAGAGTGCTTGCTAGACCTCTTGCGGCCGTCATCAGAGCTCTCGCTCTCGTCACTCGAGTCGCTCTCAGAACCAGAAGGTGATGACGAGGACGATGACACAGACACAGAGTGCCTCTTGTACCGCTTGTTTCTGCTTTTGCTGCGGCTCTTGCTTCGACGATGGCGCTTTTCTCCCTTGCGGTCGCTGCTTCGGCGGGGCGATCTGGACGATTCCCTCACGCGTCTGGGTGAGTGAGAGCGCTCATGCTTGCGCCTGTTAGCATCGCCATTGCACATATGCGCTGAGTTCAGTACACGAGTACATTAGACTGGATTATAACATGCTTCAGAACGGCATCGTACGCTGAAGATCTGGATGGCGACCGCCCGCGCGACCGCGACTGAGTGCGCGACGACGACGACACGCCTGCACATCATCCAGTACCACACACGGGAGAGTTTCGGCGTTGCGCGTGCACGCCCATTACCCCTAGGAGGTGTCAGTATGTGCACGAAGAAAGAGAGAAAGAAATCGACTGGCGCTGCCGCGCAGAGCACATGCACACATACCACGCCTCGCCTTGTCCTTGGAGCTCATTTTCGCTGTTCAGGCAAGCTAGTGGCAAAAAGCGATATCTTTCAAACACCCGTTCTACCCACAGCCCACAACCCATTGCAATGTGGGTTAAACGATGGATTTTGGGTCTTTTTGATACAGTACTGTATCACACTTTCCAAATTGTTGTGTCTACCAAGGTAAGCGGCTGAGCATGGTGAAGTCGATCTTTTCGTTCTCTGCAACGAAGAGCTAAAGCGAAAGCACCAAGAAGCAAATTGGGAGAGCCCTCGATCTCTCTTCGTCTCTCTGTACCTGCCTGCCCGTTGTACCCCTATCGGCGCGAACAGGCAGCATGAGCGTGTGGCTGGTGAGTGTTCCAAATGAGGGTACGCGCTCCTCGGAGGCCACGTTCCTGGAACTCAAGGCGGAGACCGCGTCGACGCGTCACGACTACGCAGGTGCGTCCAAGAAACCAATTGCGAGGAGCCCCAGTCTTCCTCTTATATGACTCAGCACGTCTTCTGTCTATGTATCAAAAGTTCTATGCTAATGAGTGCGGTGCGAATCATATGCGCATGTACAGAATGCTTCCGCGTGGAGCTTCCGTCGGACCTGCTGGTCGGCACGCTCGATTCGCTCATGGTACGTGTGTTTATCTGCTTGACTTTGCGCTGATACAAAGAGAAGAGTATGTATTGATATAAGGATGGACGTGCTATTGTGTATATTTATGTAGGCTTTGAGCGACGACCTCAACCGCGTGGACATGTCGATCGAAAGCGCGGTGCGAAAGATTGAGCGACAGTTCCACGATCTCAACAAAGGGGACCAGGCGCTCACTGTCGACGGAGGTGAGCTATGATACTGCAAATCTAGCTGACGATACCAACATGCGTACTAAGTACGCCACTGATTTCACAACTGCGTGCACATTGCAGTTCCGGTGGACCGGTACCTCAACTTTTTCTCGTGGGATGAAGCTAAGCACCCGCACCGTCGTCCATTACCAGAAATCGTCAGCATTATCCAGGCGGTGCGTTCCTGCATTTGCTGTTCTTTCTCTGTATTTCGTTATGTGTTTACGAGGAGTTCATTTTCTTTGTGCTTCTATGGCTTGTTCCGTTTAGTCTGTGGGTAAAATCGAAGAAGAGCTGAAGCAATTGAGCACACGCTACTCGGAGAAGAAGCAGCAACTGCTCCAGCACCAGCGCAAGAAAGGGTACAAGTCTCATAGTCTCGTACTGTGCGATAAGCAACTCACCCACTGACCCATGTTGGCTCGTATTGTCTCCATTGTTTTTTCTGTTCACAGTGGTAACTTGATGGTCGCGAATTTGAACGATATCCTGACGCCGGACATTGTGTCCACGTCGGACTTTGTCAACAGCGAATACCTGCAGACGCTCGTCGTGGTTGTCCCAAAGTAAGTTATGTTAACCATTGTCACTTACAGTTAGAGCCATCGCGACTCATAATCTCTTTCTCAAATTGCCTTGATTCGACGATAGAAACCTGGAGGAAGCGTGGCTCCACGAGTACCACACAATTGGCGACCAGATCGCCGAGTATGGGCCAAAGGGCAACCGAGGCAACGTCCGCGGCTCGCCTGTGGTCCCTGGCTCGTCACGTAAGATCCTGGAAGAGGGAGACTCGATGCTATACACTGTGACGGTGCTCAAGGGTCAGTACCAGCCAGGTCGTGTCGACAAGGAGGGCGGATTTGAACCGGGTTCGGTGATCGACTACGTTGAGGATTTCAAGACGCGCGCGAGAGAGAAGCGCTTCATCGTGCGCGATTTCACGTTCGATCCGAACTCCCATGCGTCCAACGAGGAAGCGATCGCGGAGCTCGAGGTGGAGGTCGACCGCCTCTGGTCGGGGCTCATCCGCTGGTGCAAAGCGCACTTTGGCGAGACGTTTATCGCCTGGATGCACATTAAGGTGCGCGTTTGGTGGTCGTGTTTACTGACTGACTGAAGCATGTGACTGATCGTCTTGTGTGCAAATGCTGGTTTGCAGATGATTCGCGTGTTTGTCGAGTCGGTGCTTCGCTATGGACTTCCCGTCAATTTTGTCGTGGCCATGTACAGAGTGAGTCCTCAGCTTCTTGCTGCTTCAGATCACTTTGGTTGTGTCCTAACATGGAATGACTTGTTATCTTTTCGCACTTCGTAGCCTCACCACGGAAAGGACAAGAAGCTCCGCGCGGTGCTCGCGAAGAAATACGCGCACTTGC
Source organism: Globisporangium spinosum (assembly GCA_023335535.1). Classification (NCBI taxonomy): domain Eukaryota; phylum Oomycota; class Peronosporomycetes; order Pythiales; family Pythiaceae; genus Globisporangium; species Globisporangium spinosum. The sequence continues at coordinate 38,125 of JAADVN010000054.1, forward strand.
AGCCGTCGCAGTTCTCGGGTCTGGAGGAAGGCAACGTGGGCTCCTCGGCGCAGGCGGAGTATTTCCCATACGTCTCGAATACGTTCAACCCGCTCACAACAACCTAATGACAAGCGCGGAAAGGAAAGGTGAGTTGAATGGCGGGCAGACCGAGCGAGTGGACGGCATCAAAGAAGCCAAGCGCCATCCAGGCGATTGACCGAGTAAATGCATGAAGGTGATGGATGCCCAGTTGTATTTCTTCTTGCCAGTTTGAATATACCAACATATGCAATAAAACCCGCTGGATACAAATGAAGTCGTTGTTAAACAATGTCCACACGCAGGCAAGCATGCATGTAATACAGATCCATCCATCCACAAATGAAAACAAAACAGCATTATTATAGATAGTAGTCAGATTACAGCATGCTCAGGTGCACCGGCGGCTGCTGCTCGAGCGCGCTGCGATCGTCGCGCATCTTCATGCCGAACACGAGCTCGATCAGTTCGCGGAGGTTGCTCACAAAGAGCACCTGGACAGCGCTCTCCTTCTTCATTCGCTTGCCGTCAAAGCCGACGTTCGCAAACTCCTTCTTCAGCTCCTCGGCTTCGTTCTTGTTGCCCTTTGGCAGGATGATGCGCTTCATGCCCGCGCGGATCGCTGCTAGCACTTTCTCGCGAATGCCGCCGACTGGCAGAATCACGCCACGCAGAGTGATCTCTCCCGTCATCGCGATGTCCACTGGCACTGGGATACCGGAAATGGACGAGAGCAACGCGCATACGATCGCGCCACCCGCTGACGGACCGTCCTTGGAGATCGCGCCTTCGGGGAAGTGGATGTGCACGTCCGAGATGCCTTCGAGCGACACCGTGCGTGGAGTCAGGTCGTTGCTGCTGCTGTCAGCAGTTGGGACCTCAATCAGGTGCGCATTTACGCGCAGCCACGAAAGCGCAAGTTGAGCCGACTCCTTCATGACATCGCCGAGTTTTCCTGTCAACTGCAAACTTGGAGCAGCATTCAGCGCAGCGCTTGACGACGACGTCAGCGCTCGCAGTGTCAACTGAGAAGCTGGTGTGCGCGTGCATGAGGCTTCCACAAAGAGAATCGATCCACCAACAGTGCTCCACGACATACCTGTAGCGACACCCGGCACGCTCGAGCGCAGCGCCACTTCGTTGAACACGAGCTCATGACCCAGGATCCGCTTGATCATGGAGCGGTCGACGTTCGTTGACTTGAAGCTCTGCAGATCTCTCACCGGCTCCTTGTTGCTATTGCTTTTTGCCTTCTTCTTGTTCTTTTTGTCCAGCTCTTTGACGACGTTGACCGCGACGTAGCGGCAGATCGCGCCAACCTGGCGTTCAAGGTCGCGGACACCTGCTTCGCGCGTGTAACTCATGATCAAGAACCGCAGCGCGTCGTCGGAAATGGTGACCATCGACTTCTCCAAGCCGTTCTCTTCCACCTGGCGAGGCAACAGGTAGCGCTTGGCGATCTCGATCTTTTGCTCAACGCTGTAGCCGCTGACTTCGATGATCTCCATGCGATCAAGCAATGGTGCTGGGATCGTGTCCAAGCTGTTCGCAGTCGCGATGAACATCACGTTGCTCAGATCAAATGGAACGTTCAAGTAGTGGTCAGTAAACGTGTGGTTCTGGTGCGGGTCGAGAACCTCCAGCAGCGCGCTCGACGGATCGCCGCGGAAATCCTTGCCGATCTTGTCCACTTCATCCAGTAACAGCACAGGGTTCTGCGACTCGGCATGACGGAGCGCGTTCAAGATGCATCCAGGCATGGCGCCAATGTACGTCTTGCGGTGACCGCGGATCTCGGATTCGTCGTGCACACCGCCAAGCGCAATGCGCTCAAACTTGCGGTTCGTCGCAGTCGCGATGGATTTCCCAAGCGACGTCTTGCCGACACCTGGCGGTCCCAGCAAGCACAGGATTGGACCTTTCATGTCGTTCTTCAGGCTTCGCACAGCGATGTACTCCGTGATGCGCTTCTTCACTTTCTCAAGACCGTAGTGGTCTGCGTCGAGCTGCGAGCGCACCTGCTCAACCAGCAAAGTGTCTTCCGTCTGGTTGCTCCACGGGAGCTCCGAGAAAAACTCCAAGTAGTTGTGGATGATCCCGTACTCTGGTTGCGACGAGTTCATGGTCTTCAAGCGACGCAGCTCTCGGTTCACGACTTTCTCCGCCTTCTGGTTGAGCGTCAGCGCCTTGATCTTCTCCTCCAGCAGCTTGAGCTCGCCGCCTTCACTGGCATCGTCTCCCGCCTCGCCGAGCTCTTTCTTGATCGCTTCCAGCTGCTGACGCAGCAAGAACTCCTTCCGCGTCCCTTCCAGTTTGTCCTGCACATCGCTTTGGATCTTTCGCTGGATCTTGGACTTCTCGATCTCTTGATTCAGTAGCACGATCGCGAGCTCGACGCGCGTTTTGATGTCGATCGCTTCCAGCACTTTCTGCTTTTCTGCGACCTCTGCGTTCAGATACGACACGACGACATCCGCGAGTTCGCCGATCGACGAGTTGCTGATCGCGTTGATGAGACCGTTGCTCTTTCGTAGCAACAGCGAGCTCTTGGACATCTCCAGGTACTCCTGTGTGAGCTGCTTGAGCTTGAGCGCGAGGTTCTCCACAGTCTTCTCGATGGCTTCACCCGCCTTCGCGGCATCCAGTGCCTTGAAGTCGGGTTTCTGGATCAGATCGCGAAACACTTTCTGCACGTTCGCGATCAAGTACGGCGCCTTCTGCGAGAACTCGGTCAGCTCGATGCGGTGAAGACCCTGGACGAGCACCGAGAGCCCTGAGGAGCCCTGCATGCGCGTCAGCTGCACGACGCGTGCGAGCGTTCCCGTGGAATAGAGTCCCTGGTCGTCAGGTTTGGCGCCACCTTGCTTCGCATCACCACCAGCAGCAAAAGCAGAGGGTCTCTTGGTGAAGATGCCGAGCGTGAGGGTCGTGGCCTTGCGCGGCTTGGTGGACTGCACCTCCCACACCAGGTCCTTGAGCAGCTGCAGCGCCGCGCCGGACGTGATCGAGAGCCGCATGTAGGTGCGCGGGAAGAGCACCTTGTTCTCGATGGGCAGCACCGGCAGCTGCATCGACGTCTCCTCCATCTCCACCCTCTCGCTGGTCGACTGCTTCGCCCCTATGGTCGCTTCCGGCTCTTGATCCGCTCGCTCCGACTCGCGTGGTGGAATGAAGCGTCCTCACTTCCTTCGCGCGCGCGTCCTGCTTGCTGCTTCCCTTCCGTTTTCTCGAATGACCGTGAGAGTGTTGACGCTAACCTTCTCACAGCCGAGCTTCAAGCAAACAGACAGATTGTGAAAAAAAAGAAAGCAAGTATAAGGTGGTACACGTAATTGGAGGATCGCTATCTCCTAATTTAGTACATGCTTGCAGTATTAGCGTGGACAACCGTAATGCAGGATAGAGCCCGTGTTTTCAGAAATAGTCGAGTTGTCAACCCATGAAAGAACAACCCATGCGATGATGTGCTGACAAGACATTCAAGCTGATCAGCAGCTCAATCGGGAATTGCAGCAGATCACCCCAAGCAGCAAAAGCCATGAGCTCCAGCACCAGAATGACCGCGACCACGACGACAGCAAGTGGCCAGTGGAGCCGCGCGTACGGAGCGTTCCTTGGAGCGCTTTGCGGCGATGCAGCTGGCGCGACGCTCGAGTTCTTCCGCCGAGAGATCAATTCAAAAGATGTGGAGGGTGCGCTGCGTATGCCCGGTGGCGGCGCGCACCGCGTGGGTCCCGGACAGATCACGGACGACTCGGAGCTGGCGCTCTCGCTTGCGCGCGGGCTCATGGGTCGTGACCCGGCGCAGGGCTTCCCCGTGGAAGACGTCGCGGTCAAGTACGTGGAGTGGCGCAAGTCCAAGCCGTTTGACATCGGCGCGACGTGCGCGCTGGCATTCCATGCGGAACCGGATGCAAACGGCCATTATGCGGATGCAATGACAGCGACTGCGGCAAACAGAAGCATGGGGAGTGAGGCAAACGGAGCGTTGATGCGCGTGGTGCCCGTCGCACTGTGGAGCTACCGCCAGCCGCCAGAGATGATCGCAGCATTCGCGAGAAGAGACGCGGCGCTGTCGCATCCGAACCAGGTGTGTCAGGACTGCAACGCGATCTACTGCATGCTCATCGCATATCTCATTCACCACCCTGGCGACAACACTGGGGCGATCGCGCACGTCGAGTCGTTTGTTCGCACCAATGCGCACATGAAAGTGCGCGAGTGGTTCTTCGCCGAGTCGCTAAATATCTGGGACCTCGACTGCCGTCCTCTCGCGGGCCACGTCCGCTGGGCGTTCGTGCTCTCGATCTACTTTCTGCGCCGGAACACGCCGTACGAAGAGGCGATCTACGAGACGCTACTCCGAGGTGGAGACACGGACACGAACGCCGCGATCGTCGGCGGGCTCATCGGCGCGCTGCACGGCGACGACGCGATCCCGCAGTACATGAAGGGGCCGGTGCTTGCGTTCGACTGCGCTGTGTCTGTCCATGGACGCCGCCGCCCCGTGGAGTTCAAGTCCGACCAGATTATTGAGCTCACGCAGCAGCTCGCTGGCATTGCGAGACCACAATGAATAAGAACGTTTCTGTCAGCAGCTGAAGGATTTTAAACAATGTTGTATATATGGCGTTGTTGACATTGTGAGGCTACCTACCTCTTGAATCTGATTTCAGGAGCTTACTCTGTATTACTTCTTCTTCTTACCAGACAAAGCTGGCGAGCGTGAAAGTCGGGTCGAGCTGGGACTTGGCGCAGAGCTGCTGAAGAAGCTCCGGCTGCATGTCACCATCACCACCGCCACTCATCCCCAGTTCCGCGGCGTGCACCCCCCCGGCGATGAAGATGGAGTCGATGCCTGTGTTCACGGCGCCTTGGATGTCGTGGTGGAATGAGTCCCCAATGTGCACCACGCGCGTGCGCTCGGTCACTTGGGCCATGTCCAAGCACACCTCAAAGTGCTCCTTGCGCGGTTTCCCAAAGTAGACGACCTCGCCACCCATCTCTTCGTACATCTTCGCGAGCTTGCCGCCCATGTGCACCATCTGGTTGTCCTTGAGCATCGCGACGAGGTCCGGGTTCGTGCACAGCATCGGCAGGTTGCGCTCGCGGCCTCTCTTGAGGAACGTCGTGATGTGGTCGTTCACCTGGCCCGTCGTGTGGAACTCTGTGTGCAGCACATTGCTCAGGTCGTCGCTGTAACACACTTGGCGCGGACCTTCGACCAGCAGGAACTCCGCGGCGTCCATGTCGACGACCTGCAGGTGGTCGAGCCCGTGGAAGAGCGACTGCATGTTGGTCCGGCGCTGCGCTACGCTCTCGTTCGCATCCGCTGTCATGAGCGCGCACCGCTGGAGCTCGTGCTTGCGCTCATTTAAGTACGACCACGCGACCTCCCCGCCTGTGACTGCGCCTAGGAAGTTGGGGTCGAAGCCGAACCCCGCGAGCTTGCCGCGCAGACTGGAGGCGCGCTTGGATGTGTTGGAGAGCAGCACCACGCGCTTGCCGCTCTGCACGAGGCGGTTGAAGCAGGCGACGGCGCCCGCGTAGGCCTCGCTGCCGTTGTGCAGCACGCCGTACTGGTCCACGAGGAAGACGTCGTACTTGTCGGCAATATCGCCCAGTCCGTCCACGATCTGCGTCATTTTCATGCGAGGTGGTGAAGATCGAAAGATGATCGATCATCTGACTATGACTGACTTGGACGGATTTCTGCCAAACGTGCACCGGCGTGTTTCGAAAAAGGGGTAATAAGAAAAATGCCCCTCTTTTATCTGTAAATAAATATTCTGCACCTCTCAAAAAATACGGTGTAAAATACACTAACTAACCGTAAGTTACATTTTGATTGAGAATGGGAATTTTATCCAACGGAGAAAGTTCTCAACATGTTGGTGAGAATTTTCAACATTGTCTGAGCGATTGAGAGACCTGTTCAAAAAGTAGTAGAAAGATCTCACTTCAAGCCTTTGAAAAACATTTAAGGAGAAGGTTACGAGTGAGAACTTTCTACAAGAACGTCGAGAAAATAGCACAAGGAGAATATGAGCAAATGCAAACACAAAACGTTAAAGATCATGATCAAAGCTACGATGCACTTTCACTGTAAATGCTCTAATGTAAGGTTTGGTTTGGACAAAGCACGTGCATTGACCATTTCCAAATTTGACTCAATGCGAACTGTAATGGGACTCAGTCCAACTCAGCTATCGCAAAAGCGAAGAGCTGGGTGGATCTGATCCTTGAGGAAGCGTGGAGCAAACTGAACTCGCACAGAAGTGTGAGCCGATGCTTGGGCCTGGGAATCTTGGGTCTTGAAGACGGAGAGCGGCTTGGACGGAAGAGGAGGCGACTTGAGTGGTGGAAGGTAAAATTGCAACTGAGTTAAAATGTAGTCCTGGTTCCTGCTGCTGCTCCTAACGC
>JAADVN010000055.1:0-44234 GCA_023335535.1 Globisporangium spinosum
CACCAGGAGAGCTGTAATCGCACAAGCGCTCCCGAGATTTGCTGGCTTGCCCACCTATCCCCACATTGCAATGCCAGTACCAGGTATTCAATAGCGAGTACATTTGGCTTGACTGTTCTCTATCTCTTCATTCGAGTAGCAGGAGGCGCTCATTAAATACATAGTTGTGGCGATGCGCAGTGCGTAGTGCCAGCGGCAATTCGACCACCTGCCATTTCCAAACTTCTATGAGAAATTTGTCCAGATCGAAGTGAGCGAAGTGAGCGATCTGCGTGATCGGGGCTGTCCACTCCGTGTTGTTGTCGTTGCTGCTGAAATAGCGGCACTGCGCTCCGATTATTTGTGGTGTACCATGACAAAGAGTGGAAGCTAAAATGACAAGTTTCTTTTGGACATGTCGGAAGAGAGAACATATGGAGAGCAGAAAATATTTTTAGAAAGCCAGCACAAGTGCTTCGAATTTGGATCAATCAGATCAAGCGGTCTGGACCACTAAATTATGATCATTTTCACAGTTTGGCTGGTTCCATATATCTAAGAGATCAAGGTCCACCCCCTTCCCTTGGTTCCTCCACCAAAAAATAGAGCTCATTATGAGTGCTTCGACGTTAACGATTGATCTGCCAGACGCAAGCACGTTGGAGATGCTCTCAAGAGCAAAATTTATTATCACGCTTGCCACAAGGCGCTCGCGACTGGCGGCGTTTTTCACCATCTACTGCGGATTATGAGCTGGAGTTTACGTGCGACTGGGCAATCCCAAGCAACCAGAGAGCAGACTTTCTTCGTTCATTCGATATCTACATCATCAGCGTCCACTGCATGTGGCTGCAAACAAAATGCTTGGTGCGTTGAGTGCGATATTAACGTTATTTCCTGTATCAAGTCCTCGAATGCGATTATAAACCACTTGCCAAAATTCCCACAGTTGCCTCGTCTTGCTCTCGCTCTTGTTTCTATTGGTCGTGTGGGCAGCGTTTCTGCCTCTTGGGCTGAGGAGTCAGAGTCAGCGGCCGGCCAGAGCAGGGGCGGCCAAACTAGAAACAGGACGGAGGCTGACGCTCCGCGATCCCCAGGACACGGCGAGGAAAGCAGCTGCTACCTTTGCGTTGGACGCTTTGGCTTGTTTGGGCGCTTGGCTGTGCCTTTTGCATTGGGGCGATCGGCTGAACCCACACAAGGAAACAGGCGAGCTGAACGCAGTTTGCAAGTGTCGCTGGTATGGTGAACCCACGAGCGTTTGCTTGTCTTTGTGGGCAAACTCGCGATCCTGGACTTGGCGTTTCTTGTGCCGAGTGTGCCTTCCACTGGTCCAGAGCGCGCGGATCGGCCAAAGGTTTTTTTTTTTGGCTGTAAACGTGTCTGCGTATTACACTACGAGTGTGAGTGGATCTTGCAGTGATTCATATCCAATCTGTCAGTGGCGTGTGCGCATTACCAACGGATACGCCTTGGATGTGATGTGATGGATTGGGTGGGTGGTGGCTGTGCAACTGCCTGGTAGGGGGGACAGTAGCCAGGAACTATCTGGCAGTCACAACACAACCTGCCTACTCTACGGACGGATCCCGTTGTTGAACAGAATCAGAAATGGCGCTTGCAAATGGGTCAGCCAACCTCACATACCCCATCCAAACGTGTGAACTACAGAATATCCCATGCTTTCTCTTTTTACTATGCTGTACTGGCGATCTGTCGGCTTGGGAGGACCGCTGTAGAAGCGAGAGTTTGCACGAACCATCCACCCGAATATTTGCCGCCTAAACAGACAAAATGACTAAAGATCTCCTCATCCATCCTGCTGCTGTTTTTCGTGTGCTTCTGTTTAGCAGTGGAGGCTCGTTCGCATTCTGAAGATGCAAAGGCGGCACTGTTATTGTCCTCCTAGCCAAACGCACCTGTCGCGCCTCTACTCTACTCTGCTAAATTGGCCATGTAGGCTCTGAAATTTGAAGTTTACGGCCATGACGAATGATCGGATCGCTTGCTCTCTTGGCTGTGCAACCGCAATTGTGCTCTCTCGCTATCTATCGCTCGAACGCATGGGGCTGAGAGGATTGTGTTCGCTTTTGTAATATCGGATAGGCCGATCGTGGGGAGAGAGAACATGGAAGGCAAGTTGAAGGCCTCGCCTTCTCGTTATCTACCAGATGGCGGAAGTTCATCCATTTTGCGATTAAGATCGGATCTCAGGTTGACTCCATCAAAAGTACCTTGATGCGCGATTTATTATATTACATAGGTACTTTTACAGGTGTTTCGCTGTGCTATTGATGATTATCATCATCGATATTTTCAGGTGACCATATTCAGAAGAGATATTTACGCATGGATGAAGGAAAGCCGCTTGCAGGCTGTCTGTTTGACAGGACACAGCTTGAGTCCGACGACTCTTCTACATGGGGCGGACACTCACGCAGCTATATGAACCAGCTTCAATCGGACCGCACTCGCCCACAATGTATCTTTCTGGCCCGCTACTCTATGACGGCCCTGCGGCTTTCTTCTCTCACTCTCACTATCTCTCTGTATCAAACTCCAGCAGGCTCACTGCCTGACCTATCTCGGTCAGGTCTTCAACAGCTTGGCCCTCTAGAGTCGAGTGCGGACACTCGCTCCAACAGCCTAACGACCATGGCGAGCTTCAAAAGGGACCCACCGCGTAGAAGACCGACCGCCAGGTCGAGAAAGAAAGCCGCGCTGCTCCTGCATGTGGCTTCCCGTGTTTCTTGCATGCGTCAACGTCAATATGGAATGCTTCTGCGTGCGTCCGCGTGTTCTCTTGTTCTGTGGTGGATCATGAAACGCAAGGTTTAGTGATCGGTTCATCGCGGGCTCATGGTAGAGTCCAGTTGTAAAATCCGTGGTGAGTCAGGACGTGGAGGTCTGTCGTGAACTCGGATGGCGTGTTTCCAGTTTGGATGACAGGCTCTCGCCATTTGGATTTCATTTACGATTTTTTTTCTTTCTTTCTATGATCCACGCGTCTTTGTGGCGTTATCCTTATGGTCAATTTGAGGAAGCCATTCAGGTCATTTGGATTATGGAGTCTAGATGGCTCGGCTTCGCGTCGATGGCCCGGTTTGATGGGGTATCGCCATGCAATGGGAACGCACTGAATAGACCTTTCAATTATGAGCAAGCAATTGCCTTGATCACCGTTTGATCCCTCCCTCCAGGTCCATTTTTCTCTCATAAGAAGCCAGTCTGCCGATTGAGAAGACTGATTTCGAATCCGCTACATGTGGGGGTATCTGATAAAGGTTGCGACTTTGGTCCAGTCGACAAAGGTTTCTCCTCACCCCAAAGTCCTTCCTTCCTTCCATTCACCCTGCACTTGTGTGGGGTTTCCAATCAAAAGAGTGACACGAGAGCATGATCCGGACTCCGACGACAAGTCGGGATTCTTTCTAAGCAATCAACAGCGCCTTGGGTGGTTTTGTGGGCCATCCATTCGCCATTGCTTTGAGATGGTGGGTTATCATTCATTCCCTTCCCTCTCTCTTCATCCCACCACCTCCTTCCAAGGCGTGTTCTCTTGTCGTCTTGTTAAAAAAAATAACAGAATTAGAACTCCCAGACTTATCTGAAGGCGTCTGAATACCCCCCACAATACCACTACAGACAGACTCGGAACTCGAAGTGTGTGGCCAGTTTGGCAAGCAGTCCCCCTCTCATTCGATGCCACGGTTCCCTCGTGAACTTCAAGAGTCATCCCTCGCATGTTCAACCGGAAAGCCTCAGCTTTTAACCTTGCGCTTCAAGTTGGCTCAAGACTGGCACAATAAGTAATATTTTAAGGGTTTCTATGGCAGCGCTTCTCTCTCTACTTGTAGTTGCTCAGATAGGACAAGTCCAGTGCTGCTGGCGTCGGGGTTGTCGCCTTCTGCGGCGCCTCTTTCTCGAATCCTGCCGCGGGTCGCTCGGGATCCCGAGAGTAGGTGCTGTAGCCCTGCTCCGAGGCGGCTTTGACTGGTCTCCCCGCTGCGAACGGGTCGCGCTCCCGTCTCCGAAAGCTCTCGGGTCGCGTGGAGGGCATCCGGCGGGTCTGCTCGCTCTTGTGGAACCCCGTGGGGCTGCTGCCGCCGTCCAGATGGATCCGCTGCGGCACGCCCTGGGTCTGGCTCCGCTGGCGTAACATCTCGGCGTGGCGCTGCATGTTGCGCAGCTGCTGCTGGCGGTGGATCGGCTCGCTCGTCGACCGACTGTTCTTGTACGAGTGCATCGAGTGCGCAGAGGACGACGCCATCGAGCCTTGGCTGCTGGTCACAGTGCGAGGCGTCTCGACTTCTCCTGTGATTATTGAAGACAATGAACAAAGTCAGGATTTGGATATGACAAAGTCAAGAAAGACGCATCCAAAATACGTACTGCTTGACGCGCTGCTTGTTCGCGACCGGGACGAGACCGAGTCCTCGTCGTCCATGCGCGTGATCTTCACGCCGTGCTCGTCCGCGCACGCAAAGCACGCCTGCTTCTTGCCCATGTTCTCCACCCGATAGTTCTTCGACACGATCTTGGAGCACTTCTTGCACATAAACTATCGGCAATAGCCAGCACAACAGTATCCACAAATTAGCAACTCGAGTGTGCACAATACCAAAAGCAGCAATACACACGCAACCTACCGCGCTGCAAAAATGGCACTTCTCCTTAGACTTCCACTTGGGCATGCGGTTCGCGCACGCCCCGCAGCGAGCCTCGGACTTGAGCTGCTGCGCGACCGAAACCACCTGCGCCTTTGAGGCGCCGACCAGCAGGCGCGACATCTTGGCGTAGTGGTTGATCAGCTCCGCGTTGTTCTTGCCGCGCGCCTTCATGATCGCCGGCGCCAGGATCGACGGGATGCGCGTGCGGTCCACATTGTAGTAGAAGTAGCCGTTGAGCACGCCGACCTGGCTGGTCTCCTGGAAGAACACGCCGCAAAAGTAGAGCTGGCCGCGGTTCACGTTGAGGGTCTTGGAGAAGTCGGGGCAGATCGTGCTCTCGATCGAGTGCGAGAGCTTGGCCCAGCCGCGGCGGCCGTTCATCGCGATGTAGGGCTTCATGACCTCGAGGTAGCAAAAGTCCTGGCCCTTCGCCAGGTGGCGGTTCGGCGACTTGAAGAGCGACCAGCGCAGCCCGACGTACTCCATGGGACGGGTCTTCGACGCGCGCTGCAGCACCGCGAGCTCGCGCGACTCGGAGAAGTCGAGCACCATCTTCTTCTCGTCATTGATGTACAGGTCCGCGATCTCTTCGAGTGTGGCATAGATCTTGTGCTGGTCCAGCAGCGTGATGTACTTGTCTTCGTACTCGAGCGCGCCGCGGTGATACTTCCTGCTAGAGCTGCTGGTTGTGCTGGTTGATTGCGACGGCGCGGCGGCCGGTTGCCCGGTCTGCGTGCGGTGCAGGCGCATGAGCAGCTCCTGGAACGCGTTGTTGCCGAAGCGGATGAGCTCGCGCTGCTCGTGCTCCTCAAAGAAGTCCGCCATTGCGCTGGTGTCTACTGTCTGATATTGCCTGTAGGCGTCTGGTCTGCTGGTTAACTGAGTGAGCTGTGTGCTGTGCAGTGCGTCGGAGCTCGCCTGATGGTGAATGAATGAATGAGCAAGTTAAGCGCAAGTCAAGTCGCACACAACAAGTCTCACAAGTCACACACACACAATTGGGGCTTGCTGGATTGACAGCAACTGGAAAAGTGTGACCGAGTGGGTCCAGGTGGGTCGCGATCGCCAGATACTGTAGGAGCAACCAGGGACCGTTGGACGGACTTTTGGATTTCCAGTCTTGGGGTTGAAAATCCGCAGAACCACATTGGAGGACTGGGAGCGAGTCCACGAAACACACAGAACCTCCACTCACTCACTCAGCAAGCAGGCGAGGCGGGTAGAGAATGAGCAGCACCGGCACGACGCGACGACAAGGGAGCACGCTGAGAGCAAGCGAAAACAGAGTTTTTTTTTGGTTGTGGTGAGGTATATTAGATTACAGTCGAATGAAAGCGAAAGCAGAGATCAGAGCAGATGGAGAGCGAGCGGGGGTCAAGAGAAAGGGGATGATGCCTCTTCTCTGCACTAGCGGCGTTTGGTTTGGTTCATTGGATGGAGGAGCACACAAAATCGAAGGTTGCGGAGGCATGTTGGCTGAACTCTTTGGTGTGGACCGGATTAAGAATCCAATAGGTGTACACAGTCAGCTGCATGATAAAATAGAGTCAACGCGGAAGCTGTTGTCGTAAAAACCTGAGGCCATGAATCACTAATTAGGTACATAATCCTGAAGACTTTTGGTTCTGTTGTTGTTTTTTGGTCGCGTCAACAAGTCATCTGTCCTCCGCCCATTTGTACTGTAATGAACAACTTCAACATCAGAACAGACAGCCAAAAACAAATTTGAAGGGGCTATCACATTCTTTTGTGATCGCGAACCGAATGGATTGTTATTGAAGTCTCCTTGTGAAGCCCGCAAATTGTATTTGTGTGTGTTGGTCGTGTTGATTTGGCTCAGAAGAGATCCAGATGCAAACATCAAACACACTATGCGAGATCGTAAAGGAGAACAAGCGTCTTGTAGACAGCTTGCGGACCTTGTGGATTGAAACACGCCCCAGAGGTCCGGAGCTCAATAAGGACCTCTGCGTGCTTTTCTGTGTTACGACCGAAGGGAGGGGGAATCAAATTGCAGGCGTGGCGCACACTCGCTCCGAGTGTTGACGGAAGGCAACACAGTCACGTCGAAGGCTCAGCTGATGTCATTTTGTAGACATGATGATTTCAAAAGCGTTCATTCAGCAAAAAAAAGGTCTCTTTCTATGCAGTTAGACAGGGAAAACCACCCTCTTCGTTTTCCAATTAAAAATCGTCAATCTGCCTATTCACTGCAAAGTTGCAATGCGCGCTCCACAAATCCCAATTGCATCCACTCGCTTGCTGGTTCCTGCTTGTTTTGTTGGGTTGTTTGTTTGTTGGTTTGTTTGTTTGTGCACGTAAACAACACTTGAGCATAGCCACCTCGGTCGAATTGGATGGATCCAAGAATCCACCCCTGTCCGTCCGTCCGTCCACAACCCCGCGGACGGACAAAAAACAATGCCGCGCTCGCTCGAAGGCTATCCCTCAACAACTCGCTTGTTGCTGGGTCTGGATTCAGTGTCTGCACGAGATGGTTCCCAAAAGGTCCACCTTACCAAAAAATCGAAGGCTTTTACCTCATGGGTTGGCTGCGTGGGTGCGCTTTTCGAGTTTCAGCGGTCCCGCAAAAGCAGATGGATGGACCGGATGTCCGCAATGGGTCACTTCAGAACGCCACGTTGTTGTGCAACTCGGTGCGGATGGACCGCTGGTGGACATCCATCCATCCAAACATCTGGACAGACTTTGACAGCAGTCTTCCCAAACCATATACCCTTCTCTTCTTCACGCCAACCGATGAGACGTGTCCCATTATTGCGATTTGCAGAACTTGCAAAATGGGAGTTCGACACGCATTCTACCTTGAGCGTTTGGTCGAAAACAAAGAGGTCGCTCTCGGGAGCACTTGTGGGATTTGAGACCTGCGTAGCCACCTCCCTGGACGCTTTCAAGCCAGAGGGGGAGGACGAAAAGACCCGAAGGAACAGCACGCAACGCGCACACGCCATCACGCACAGGGCAACGCTCGTAATCGACAGGATCCAAACCAACTGACTGACTTCCTGACTCATTCGACTCACTGACCTCGTCGGCTGAACGGAGCTCCTCGCGCAAGCAAGCCCTCGGAGCCATTCAATCAAAGGCAGTCGGTCAATCACTCTCATTCAACCACCTGGCGCAACAACACCTAGGAACAATCAGACAATCAACGTTTACATGTTTGTTCATTACCATAAATTGATGTTCCCGGATTGCTCAGCTTTCGACCACAGAAGCTGCAGAGGACAGACAAGTTGCTGACGTGTGCTGCTTACGTGATTGCCGATCAGTACCCGCGGAGCTTGAGCGTGCGCAGCAACTGATACTGCTCCTTGATGCGCTGCTTGTACGCCTCTTCGTCTTCGGCGTCCTTCGCGAGCGCCATTTGGCTCTGTAGCTGCGTCAGCTGCGCGATCTGCTGATACAGCGTGTGCGACGACACACGCTCGTGCATCACCACCGGGTTGCGGCGCGCCGCCACGGGCTTGAGATTCTTCACCGAGTACAAGTTGGTTATCCTCGAGCTGTTCTCGTCGCCTTTGCCGTTGGTGGCAGCGGAGGTTTGCGCGGTTGGAAGGAAGTCTCGGTGCTTGTACTTTGGCTTCGTCGCAGACGCAGACACCTTGGCAGCGACTTCTTGCTCAAGTTCTGCGTCCAGCTCCGCGAAATCCAGCTCCTCCGCCGAAAAGATCGACGCCATGGACGCGCGGCACTGCTCGTCCAGCAGGCGCACTTTTTCTCGGAGCGCTTCCATTTTGGCTTCGTGCGCGTTTTGGTACCGGCCCATAATCGTCGACGGACGAAACCCCGAGTCAAGGAGGGAGGTATTCACCTGGCGCAGCATGCTTCGGTTGTCTGCAACGAATCCGTCTTCGCTGTCGCGCGTGCCTTCGGTTGGGAACGTCGAGAGGCGCTCGCCGACATTGTCGAGCGCGATCCGGTTCAGCTCAGCCATGCGCTTCTTGTGCTCGAGCTCAATGTCCTTCATGATCGCTGTCGAGCGGATATCGCCATCCGACATGTCCATGTCCTTTGGCACGCGCTCACGGTTTGCACGCACTTGGTCCATGATCACAGCTGTGGAGCGGTTAATGAGCTCTTCGTCAAACATAGTCGACTCCCGAGGAGACCCAATCTTCTCATCGATTGTGTCGCGCGGCTCCAGCAGGTCCAGCGAAAATTCGAGGTTCGTGAATCGGCTTTTCGTTGTAGTGGGCTGCTTGTACTCCAGCTCCTCCGGCATGAACTCCAGATTCGTCATCCGAGAACCCATGTATCCCTTCGGAGAGCTAACGCGGCCATAGTTACTGTTGAAATCCGATCGACTCGAGCTCGTCGTGTCTCGGGATAGTCGTGGAGAATGACTGTTCTCTAGGATCGTTGGAGGCGCCTCTGAAGGGCGGAGAATATCAGAGTCTTCTTCCAGACTGTCGAGCTGTTGGGAGGATTCCCTATACGACCCGCTCATCCGCTCAAAGTCGATTGTGTTCATGGACTCGCGATCTTCGTCGACAAAGTTCAGTCTCGAGATGCGGTTACCCGTGTAGTCCATGGCGATCCGGTTCAGCTCCGCCATGCGCCGCTTGTGCTCTTCCTCGATGTCCTTCATGATCTCAGTCGATCGGAAATTGTCATCGTCCGATTCGTACAGATCAGGGCGAGCACGATTTGCATGCACCTGCTCCATGATCACTGCCGTGGAGCGATTGATCAGTTCGTAGTCGAAATCGGACTCGCGGACGGAACCTGTCATGCTGCGGTCCAGACCGTAGTCCATGATCGGGATGTCGCTAAACTTGCGCGACTCGCGCGTTTCAATCTCGATCGTGAGACCCGAAATGGACTGTGCTTCGCTGCTTCGCTCTTCGGTGTTGTAGTCAAGGATTGGAATCATGGTCTGACTGAATCTGGGCCGATCTGGGTCATCGAGTTCTTCTTTTTCCCCTTCGTCGTCTTCTTCTCCAGCTCTTGGCGACGACATCATCTCAATCACTTCAGATCCAGGTATTTGGAGGTTGGCATACTGCTCCGTGACTCGTTGATCCTTGATATCTGCACTTCGTCGTTGGTTAGCGTACTGTTCCGTACTGACTCGTTGCTCCTTGGTATCTGCACTTCGCCGTTGAGTCTGCTGCTGCACTCCCACTTGGACCTGTGGCTCTTCTTCTTCGTGCGAGGAACCCGATTCTGCATCCTCTTCCGTTTCTGGTTGCATGAATTGAGGAATAAACTCGATCGTGTGACTGCGGTTCGCACGAACCTGACTGAGCTCCAAGAAACTTGGCGCGTAGTAGTCATCAGCATCCTGGCCCGCCTCGGTTGGTGTCACTGCAGACTCTCGTGGGCTCTGACCAGTGCTCTGACGGTTTTCGTAATAGTCCTCAATCGAAGCGAACATCGGTGTGCTCTTTGATGATGGCTCCTCAGTTGTCTGAAGGTGCTCCAGTGTAAACGGCTCATCGTCGTTCGCTTCTGGCTCCGTGACGCGGTACTCTGAAGCGTAATTCAACGTAGCCTTGTTCAACTCAGCCATGCGCTTGTTGTGCTCGTCTTCGATGTTTTGCATCATCTCAGGCGAGCGGTAGTCTCCCTCGGGAGCAAACTGGATCGTGCGACTTCGATTCGCGCGCACCTGGTTCAAAATCGTGGACGGCGGATGACTGAGGTAATTGTCGTCATCCTGGGAGAACCGCGCGTTCTCCTGCGGCATGTTTGGCTCTGCTGGGAGATCGCCCTTCACCGTTCCTTTCATGAAGTTTGACCGAATGTCCTTGATCGAAACGATTTTGCCACTCTTCTGCGGCGTCAGTGGGGCTGGAGCAGGCGCAGTTGGGTATTTCTTCACGCTCTGGAACCGCATATTGTGTTCCTTCAGTGCACCCGCACTGAGCTGAGACACCAGCTGAGGAGGCTCGAGTGGTGGCGGAGGAGGAGGGGGACTGTTCGATCCCATCGCTCTCGAGACATGCTTATCGACGATCGAGGTTTCTCGGAAGTTCGGATCGTAGCGTCGAGCGCGCTTGTCGAGCTCTTCGTCAGTGTCCTCGGGCGTCAAGTACACCTTCGTGTCGTAAAAGTTGCTCTGGTACGACATGTTTGCTTCAAAAGTCGAGTCCTCCAGCACATCCGGCGTCTGATCATAGCTGGTGCCAACATTGTCCTTCCACCCAAACCCACCAGTCGCAGTTTTGTTGTTCGCTGAGCTCGCACCAAGATCGTGGATGTGGAACTCCGAAGTGAAGGAGAAAAGCGAGTCTGCGGTCGCGCGCGTGAATCGCGACTGCGCAAACGCACTCACTTCCGTTTGCTCTTCCAGTCCGTCTTCGCCATCTTCGTCTTCATCGACGTGAGCGTGTGCTTCCTCTTCGGCTGCCGCTTCTTCGATCATCTCCTCGTCGTCAGAATACTCGGCGCTGTTCTTATCCGTCCCCATCACTGAAGACGGAGCAAGCATACCGCTTCCAGTTCGGTAGCACTTCATGCAGATACGTGTCTTCTTCGTGCCTTCGCCAGGAGTGTCCCAGTCCACCTGCGGAGCGCAGGATTGACACACGACTTGGCCACACATGCGACAGCGCGTCTTGCGGATGAACAGCGTGAACTTTCGCGAACAGTTGGCGCACAACGAGCGCGAGTTCTTCGGCATGAGGTCCTCTTTCTTCAGCAGCGTCTGTTGCCCCATGCGCGCCATTTGGATCTCGCGACTGATCTTGATCACCGACGTGATGCGGCGCTTGAGCGCCGAGTTCAGCATGAAGCTAGGAAGCCGCTTGGTCGCTTTGAAGTTGATCTGCAGACTGTGCATGACGTCCATGTACCCAGGCTTCTCGGCTTCGACGAACACGTACCCGGAGTGGTACATACTGCCTCGCACGGTGCCGTCCATTTCGGGACAGTTTGGCAGCTTAATCGAGTGCATGCTCAGCACCCAGCCGCGTCGTCCCGAAGCGTGGCGGAACGTGTTCTGGCACTCCAAGTACACGTAGTCTCTCGCTCTGGAGAACGTAGATGGACCTTCAAACGACGTGTACTTGACCGCCACGCGGTAGAATGGGTTCTTCGCGTCCCCTTGCTCGAGCATGTACAGTACTGCGCAATCGAGCACGTCGTCTGCTTTCTTCGCGCGCATTCGCTCGGTCGTGGACTGATCAAAGTACGCCGAGACTTCGTTGAGCGTGCCCGCCATCGTGGTCACGCCGCAGAGGTACTCCATGCCGACATCAGCTTCATTCGACGTGCCTTCGCCGCGGTACATCTGGATGCCGCGGAATTTGCCCGTGTACTGCCACTCGACGGGTCCGTCGAGCGTGTGCGCGTGGTCGACGAGCGCGATCGACGACTCCTTCGCCTTGCGCACCATATACGCCTGCTCGGCGCTCGAGAGCGGCGGCAGTCGGAACGGGTTCTCATCGTCTACATTCTTCTTCTTCCGCGAATTACCGCCATTGCTCGTCGTGTTGGTGGTCGAGCTGGGGATCGTCGGCATCGGGGTCCGGTTGGGCGTGGCTCTCACATCGCGGCCACTTCCACCACTCATGTAATCGTTCGGCGTCCCCCACGCGGCCGTGAACGTGTCGTTGCCCTGTCGGCGTCCGCTTCCCGTAGTAACGCGCGCCTCCTGGCCCATGAACGGGCTCGGCTCGCGGTTGCGCGCGCTGCTGCCGCCCCGCGTCTCGTCCGAAAGCGTGTACATCGCCGTGCGTTGTCGTCGCGTGCGCTACAGCACAGTCAGTCCGGAGGTGATGAAGATGATGCGCTAATGGACGCACACACACGTAGAGACAGCAAGCGCCTGTGCGGATGAAGCGAAGTGGAGTGAAGGGGCGGAAAGAGTCGATCGCCCTGCGCACTCACTCTCGTGTCGTTCGCAGCTGCTTGCTTGCTCGCGTCGCTTGTTTTGCGGTTTCTGGGCGGAAAGGAAACTTGGACTGGCTTGGCTGGCTGACTCCGTCGGACTGACCACCAGAGTACTGTACCGTAGGCGAGAACAAAAAGAGAGAGACGCAAAAACAGCGAAACGAAAAGTAAAAAAGTACGGTGCCGCTTATCCGGATCAATTCGAATGCTCGTCATTTTTTTGTATAGCTGAATTCGAGATACCACTTTCCCATTATTTGGATTGATGAAGGTTTTAGATTCAGAAATGCAATACTGAGAGAGAGATTCGAATCAGAGGCTCGAACCTAACCGAAATACATCGGAGTGATGGTCTGGCATCCGACTTGGTCATCCTGAGATGAAGAGGCTGGGGATGTCATGACTGCAGTTGGAAAGTTCGTATGCACGCGTATGCGCGTTGGTAATGGCAGGTGGCCAACGACGAGGTGCAAGATGCCTTGCAATCCAAACAGGCTTTCGCCATCTTTTCCAAGCTGCTCGACTTCACATTTTATTGGAGAATCATTGAAGTTATAGCTTGAGATGTTTCTCGATTGAAAGCTGCGAATCTGTTATGCTCCTGGCGCAATGACTGGATGCTGTGCGACCAGTGCAGAATCGCGGGTCGAAATGCGTGCATGCATGCATGCTGTAGCTCAAGACTGGATTGCTACGGTTATAATTACCTGCCAGGTACTCCAGAACAATCGTGCAGAGCTCTGGTGCTTTACGACCACCGATTCGAGCGTTTTCTTCGCGTGAGGGCTAATAGTTCTTCAATAGAAACGGAACACTTGGGGCAATCCTAAAGCTTCCAAGCCAGGGAACTATTACTGTAAGGTCATCTTTGATGGACTCGGGCGAATTTGCAATCCCAAACCAGGAGCGAAGGCATTATGTTTCAATAAGTCTTAGTGGCCCGAATCCAAATTGTTTGTTTGCTTCATAGTTCCTGTCGCAGCAAATGTGGGGATTCAGCAATAGAATTCCATGAACTTTTAGCTCTTTGGAAAACCTTGAACGTTGTGCCTATTTTTCATACCAGTTGCACACGTTTCATGCTCGCCACATTGCAGCTGGCTCTGTCGCTCAGTTGCATCGCTCGATCGAGCACTGTTCTCCGATTGTGAAGTCAATTGGTTCGTCTCTGAACAATCCTTTCAAGCTCTCAATCTTCTCCAATGTGTATCTTCGTCAATCCAAACGAGCGATAACTTGAGAAGCATCTCGCACAGCAAAATGACGCCACACCGTTTGCTTCCGCATTGTTGGCTTGCAGCGGTGTCGCCAATTGCCCTCCAGTCTGGAAACAGGGAAAGACAACGTAGCACTAGTACTTGCGTTCGACTGAGTTGCGGTGGAACGGACACGC
Source organism: Globisporangium spinosum (assembly GCA_023335535.1). Classification (NCBI taxonomy): domain Eukaryota; phylum Oomycota; class Peronosporomycetes; order Pythiales; family Pythiaceae; genus Globisporangium; species Globisporangium spinosum. The sequence continues at coordinate 13,903 of JAADVN010000055.1, forward strand.
GCTGAACGTTCCTGGAGGAAAATGTCCACCAGCTCTCTCGTTGTGTGTGTGCACAAAGCTTGGCCAATGCGGTCGGAAGGAAGGGCCAATGCAAAAGTACATGCGCTGGGGGCAACACTGCAAAACGTATTAAGATTCGATAGACTCCTTGATTAGCACAGCGACAGCAAGGACGGGTGAATGATTGGTTCTCGCGTACGCGACCACACAGTCTCCCCTCGCGAACTGAACACAGTGCTCACAGCTTCGAAGTGAACTGGCAATTGGCACGAGAGTGGAAGTGCCTCATGAAACAAAAGCCAAATATTTTCCTATCATCTCATAATAATAAGCTTGTGTGGTGATGTTTTTGAGTCTGAACTGCTGAAATCTCCGCTTAGACTCACCGAATCATTGGCTTTGCACATTTGCGATGATTTAGGCTCACCGAATCGAGAATTGCTCGGCATTTTGCCAGATTTTCCGACCCTCTTCGCTGGATGTTTTGGATGGATCATCAAGTGGCCGTTGGAAATGAACTGAGCAGGCGTTTCAAGAGATCCGGTTCGCATGCCTTCATCTTTTTCGTTCGCACACTTTTCGAAAAGTGAGATTTTCGCGCCGTTACGTTTTGCAGCCAGTTCGGCTTTCGTTCGTTCTATGAGACGTGGTGCCGCACTCGCTAAGTTCGATCTGTCACGACAAACATACGAACCTAACAGAGGCATTTGCTTTTTGTGAGCCATTTCTGCCTTCATGGTCGCTTAATGGTGAGCGACGCCGCCGACAAGCGATAGATAGATAGATGGTCATACAGCTACACACACACAGAGTCATATTAGCATTTTTAAATTAGAAGTAGCGGCTGCCATGAAAAGCGCCAGCCATTCATCTTGGTCGCACGCACGCGTCGCGGCGGTTCATATGACTGGCTCAATGGCTGGATGGATGGCGTGCTGGCAGGCGTGTTGTGAAGCGATGACCAGCTGGTGGCTCATCAAATGAGCAGGTCCGCGCCGAGCGTCTTCCAGAGCCGCAGCGTCAGCGGATTCCCGCTGTGTGAATAGTACTGCAGCACGTACGCGAAGAGCGGCTCATTCGCCACGAGCTTCACAAGCAGCAGCAGCAGGAAGAGGATGCCGGTCTTGCGCAGCAGGCGGACCAATAATCGCTCGTGGGACTGGTGCTGGCTTTCGTGGACTTGTAGGGACTTGCTGGAGGTAATGGTAGTGACGATCGCGTTGCTGGCGCCGGTGGGCATGATTGCCGCCGTCGACTGGCCCATTGCGTTGATCATCATTGCTGTGATAGGGCTTGACAGGCTTGGTGTGATCGGTTGAATGAGCTTGCTGGCGTGGACGAGATTTTAGTTCTGGGGCTGACACCCATCTGCAAAAACATCGACTCGCATGAAATGCAACGTTCGGTATTTTTATATGGAAGTTTGTATACTCGAGCGCTCCTTCGAGATTTGTTTTTCCTGTTGCCTAAACATGCATCCCGCGGGAAAGAAAAGCTGATGGCAGCAAAAATGGGCGCGTCACATAAAAATCGTTTTGATTTTCAGCCGTCGCTTTGAGCACAAACTCTTGACCGTAATTCAGTACATGGACGTGATAGTCGCTAACGCTCTTAATTCAGTGCCGGATTTCGTTTTCCAAGTAAAAGTAACTCATCTCAGTACTCGATGTGATTCTTAGCCCAAATCCTTGTGGGTTGCTCGCATTTAATCTTGAAAATTGAAAGGTCGCGGGTTCAACCCGAAAATCACAATGTACTAATTGCACTGAGTTAAGACATATGGCGCTGGGTTCAACGTGGTTCACACCAATCGACCTTGATGAGCGTGCTAAAATGTAGCTATTCGATATCCTACGGTGATGTTCAATCGGTACCAGTTTGTATTGTCGCAGCTTTTCTAAAACCGTCCGTGTTTAATCGGAATACCGAGTGTTCATACCGAGTATATTTATTGGTCTACCGATTTCAAATACCGGTTTCATTTGTCCATGAGACAAGCCCAATCATTCACCCAACACGAAGACCGGTATCCAACCGGTATCATTGTGGAATGACATCATGGAAGTCAACTTGCGTAACCCTGGATCGCACATCTCATTTCCATCCTCGCACGCCCCAGATCCTCGACGTCAACCACGCAGAAGCAGCATGAGAGTGACGCAGATCCTGCGTCTGCGCGGCGCGCTGCTGCGGGCGAGCGCGGCGCAACAGCCCCGCGCGCTCTCCGCCATGACCATCGCGTCCTCTTCTATGCAGACGCGAGCTGCGCTGTTGCTCCGTAGCGGCAATGCATCCATGACCCCGACTGCGCGCGAGTTCCGCCGCCAGCTCGTCACTGCGAGTTTCGCCAGACTCGATGCGGCGTCGACGAAGTCAGCGGCTTCGGCAGCGCCATCTTCGGCAGCGACGGCTGTGGACGCTACGGCAAGCACTGATGCGGCTGAAGCAGCGAATGCGACCCAGTCAGCGCCAATAGGTACGGATGGAGCTGTATATTCTTGTCGGCCGTAGCGTGTTCTCAGCACTTGAACTGCACGTGGCAGGCAAATATTGACGGTATGGCGATGGTGGTGTGTGTGCGTACGTAGAGGACGTTGATAATGTGAAGATCGACCTGTCGACGATCGGCGCGGAGACCACGCGCGTGCTCACGATCGCCGATGTGCTCAACACGCGCGAGCAGCAAGTCGCGAACGGCCCATCGACATCGTTTGAAGAATGGGAGAGCATTCCTGGATCGGTACGTTGCTATCGCGATAATTGGCAACCATGTTACATGTTTAGCGTATATACTAACGACGAAATACTGGCGGAACTGTGTGATTTCGCATTACAGCAAAGCGTGCATGATGCGATTGAGCTCATGGTGAAGCGCAACATGCGCTCTCTCATCGTCACCGAAGGTTAGTGGAGCTTGTGTATATTATCACCTACATAACGCTGCGCGATGTACTAATGTGTCGATACGATTGAACCTTTTCAGAGAGCTCGGGTATTGTGGGGATCATCACCGAGCGAGACGTGCTGCGGAAGACGTCACCGCGCACGATCCTGACCACGGAGACGCTCGTGCGTGACATCATGTCGTCGCACATCATGTGTGTCCCACCATCGACCACTGTGATTGAGTATGTATTGGCTTACACGCCTGCTCTCATTCATAATGCGTTGGAATACTATACAAGATGACTGACTTTGTTTTACTTTTGTAGTGCGCTTGCGACCATGTCGAAAGAAAACATTCGCCACCTGGCGGTCATCAACGGCGAGCTGGGCAGCACGGTGAAGATCGGATCTGTCCCTGAAGAGGCGATGCGCTGCGTGCTTTCGATCAAGGACATTGTCAAGGCGTACGCGGAGTTTGAGGCCGAGAAGAAGCAGACCCTCCTTGAACAATTGGAGCAGCAGCAACAAGCTCAAGCGGATGCTGAGCCTGCTGCGTCCGCTGATACAACGGCTGCCCCAACTGCCCCAACTGATGGAACTCCGAGTGCTGAACCTGCTGCTGCTTCTGCCGCTCCTGCTACACCAGCGACGCCGCCTATCACCGCCGCCACGTTGCTGAAAAAGAAGCACAAGAAGATCAAACTCATCTTGAACACCCGCGAGGAAGATAACATCTCGGTCGCCGACGCTGTTGAAGCCATGGCGCGCCAGAACTTTGGCGCCGTGCTCATCGTCGACAAGGACCAGCGCGTGCTCGGCATTTTCACGGAGCGCGACTACTTGGCCAAAGTCGTGTACTACAAGGAAGACCCGGCGATGATCCGCATGGTGGACGTGAGCACGCGCAATGTTGCGTGTCTGCAGATTGAAGACACGCTCGAGAAGTGCTGGAGCCAGGCGGCGATCCAGGACTTCCGCCACTTTCCTGTGGTCGGTGTGATGCGCAAAGGCCGCGAGAAGGAGCTTGCGGGCATCCTCTCGATCAAGGACATTGTGCGCGAGATCTCGAAGGAGCACCACACGACCCCAGGCTTCCGGCTCATAGATTTCTTCAAGTCCAAGATGGAGCCAAAGCCGCAAGAAGCGCCACCAGCTCCAGTGACTCCGCCAGCTCCAGCAGCGGCTGCACCAGCGGGAAGCGCTTCGACCCCAGAAGCTGCTGCGTCAACTCCTACTCCCGAAGCAACTGCGTCCAAGCAAGAGAAGGACGCGTCCACAACATCAGCTGAACCAAAGTCTTCTAAGCAGTAGCTACTGTATTGGAAATCCTCCTCTGCCACCACTTCCTAGGTAGCGCATGTGGCTGAAGCCAGCTTTTGACCAACTCGAAATAAAAGACACAACACCCTAAACCATACCGACACTTTCCCAGCAGCAAGCATGTTGGTTGGCAGGCAGACATGTGTGTGGGATTGCTAATGTATATATTCTCTCTATATAGGATTGGATTTTCTAGCGAGCGATCATCAAGACAGACACAAGGGTCAATCCAGCAACTAACGTTTTACTAACTTCACTTCAACGGAACAGCCGCGCCAGCTCTTCTTTCCTAGTCGAACGTGCTCATGGACGCTCGGCTCGTCGCGGCGCGCGGCACCGACATCTTGCTCTCGGAGATCGAGTACGTGTTCCACGAGCAGAACAGGTCCTCGTTCCACTCGCGGTCGTTCGGGTCCTCCACCTGGATCGTCTGCGTGCGGATGCCCAGGTTGAAGAAGAACACCTGCGTGGCCTTGAGCGCCGCCGAGCGCTCGCCGTTCGGGATGATGTGCACGCTGCCAGCGAATTTACCCTCGGTGAGTGCCCACACGCGCAGGTCGTGGCAGTCGTACACGGCCTCCAGCTGGCGCAGCTGCTTCTCCAGGATCTGCAGGTTCATGCTCGGCGGCGCTGACTCCATCAGGATCAAGATGCTGCGCGTGAGGATGCCGTACGTCGTGCCAAGCACCAGGAACGAAAACAGGATCGTCGTGATCGGGTCCGCGATCTGCCACTGCGGGTTGTACCAGATCAGCGCGCCGGCGAGACACACGCCGAGGCTCTGGATAAAATCGCCCAGCGCGTGGATGTACGCCGCGCGCACATTGATGTTCTCGAACGACGACGAGTGCTTGTGCGCCCCGCCGTCAACGCTCGCACCTTCCGAGCAGTTGTCAATGTCGATCAGCGCGACCGCCGACATGGGCGTCTTGATAAACGAATCGTCGTGCACAGCCGGGCTCTGCTGCACATCGTCGATGATCACTTTGTCAGCGTGGCCGCCAGCACCATGCGTATGCGCGTGGCCGTGGCTGTGACTGCCGCTGCCCACTCCTCCGTGGCTGTGGCCGTGGCCGAGGATCTTCATGAGCAGCAGGTTGATGCCCAGTCCAAAGCTCGACACGAGGAACATCACTTGGCCGTTCACAGTCTGCACCGCGTCGGGCTTGGACTGCTCGATCATGCGGCACACGGCGGTGTAGAAGAGTCCGATCGTGAGCATCCAGATGATCAGCACGCTGATGAGCGCACCGATCACTTCTGCGCGCTGGTACCCGAATGGCATCTTGGCATTCGCCGGGAACGACCCCACGTAGATTGCAAAGAGCGACACGAGAAAGCTTGCCACATCCGACAGTAAGTGCGCCGCGTCCGTCATGATTGCGAGGCTGTCAGCGTAGTACCCGCCGACAAACTGCGCGCACATGAAGAAGAATGAGCACATGCACGCCTGGCGCAGCTTCTTCACCGCCGCGTTGTCGTACTCGCCGTGCTCGTGGTCGTCGTGCTGGCCGTGCGCATCATGGTGCTCACCGTGCTCGCCGTGGCTGTGTCCATGACTGTGTCCGTGCCCATGGTGATCGTGGCCATGGCCATGGCCATCGCTGTGCTCGTCCTGGTGCTGGTGGGGGCTGTGCTCCTCCTTGGATGTCGGTGTGTCAATGTGGTGGTCGATCTGCGAGTCGAGCTTCAGCGACAGCTTGGGCAGCGTGTTCTTCTTCGCGGCGCTGCGCGGCTGGTGCTGGTGCTGATGACCATGTCCGCTGCCGTTGTGACTGTGTCCATGGCCATGGTCGTGGCTGTGGTCATGTCCGTGATCATGACTGTGGTCGTGCTTGACGTCGATCGCGTGGCTGTGGCTGGCGCGCGGCGTGTCGTCCTCCATCTCGAGCATGGAGCTCTTGGAGACCACTCCCGCGGGGGTCTCGACCTCCTCGAGCGCCACTTTCTCCATGCGGATTGGACCCATGATGATACTCTGCTGCTGCTGTTTATTAATACGAAGATACACGTGTGCGGAGAGAGGAAGAGAGGGAATGCGCGCACTAGCGATCGCTCGATGGCTTGGGAGCTAACTGGGCAAGTGGATGAATGCTTGCTCGCCTGCTCTTCGTCGAGCCACACGAGTGACAGATTGGCTGACTGCTTTATGCGCGGGAGCGCTCGCCCCATACATTCTCCAAGTGAAGTGGGGGGGATGGGAGGGGGTCAAAGAAGGTGTAATGCAAAATGCCGTCTGGTTGTAACACATGCGAAAACACTTGCGAAGGGAAGACGACGACAGTGCCATCATCAGATGGAGAATGGGCTATTTTTTGGAATCAGACAAGCAGATGAAAACAGATTTAGGAGGGTACGTATTAATGCAGGATATTGTAAGTAGTAGAATAACAAAGTTATAGAGAATGCTGGCATCGTTTTTAAAAGGTACTTATTTTCAAGCGCCATTTTATGTCGAAGGGCGGGAGCAACTGACGTTGAGCTTCTGTCCGTTCGAAAAAGTTCAGACTCAGATTTGATTCGTTCTAGGGGAAGGAGTATAAAATCAACAACCAATCAAAAAGGGATCCCCTCCAAACTGATGAGGAGGCACCATCAAATTCGAAAGGGAACTTTTCGAAAGTGTCAAATGGGCAATGGGTACATTTGGTGATTTTCCGTCGTGTCAGTTACGCCAGCATCCCCTGTGACTTACGTGTGAACCCGTAAGTGAACACATCACACTGGCGGAAAAAGTGCATACTAGTGTCAATCGCTGTTGTCAGTCTCTTTTTATTCAAAACAAAAGCACCACTGCATTCTTCCTTCCTTCCTCCTTCATCTTTCTCTCTCCTCTGTTTCTTCCTTTTTCTCCTTTTTCTCCTTTTTGTTGTTGTTGGCTCTTGTTCCCAACTTCGCTCTCACTCGCTCACTCACTCTTGCTTGCCTTTCCCTCCCTCTCTCTCTCTCTCTCGCTTGTTCGTCGATGGTGCATTCGTTCAACTTTCACCGCAAAAACCAATAATTATAGCCACCAGCAATCCCAAACGAGAAGAGTCTTCGCCGTCGTCGCTTCTTCCCCAGTTGCTCCACTTCGTGAGCACGTGCGTGGTGTGATAGTGTCACTCGTTGGTCTCCATCTTTCACTGTATTGATCCTATGTCACCACCACATGTTGACCGCAACCAACTCACTTTACATAGATCCAGCCATCGCAGTGCCTTTCGTCGGATCCGAAGACATCGACGAATACGATCCATTCGCAGCAGGAGGCATGTGCTACAAATTGAAAAGACAGTGAGGAGAATAAGGCTCAGTTAGACAAAGTCCATGCTGTGCAGACATCATTTTAAACAAGTGTAACTCACCTGGTAGGCACGCTGAGAAGCGTAGTGGCGATTCATCGATTCAACGTCGTCCGGGCGAGTGAAATCGCGCGGCTCTTGGCGGTGGTGGTGGTGGCCGTGGTGACCTCCGTGGCGGCCGTGACCTTGGTGCTGGAACCCACCCTGCTGCTGGGATCCCTGCTGGTCGTAGCCACCACCGTACCCCGCGTATCCACCGCCGTAGCCTCCAGCTTGTTGGTATTGCGGGTAGTAGCCTTGGTAGCCATAGTAGTTCTAGACGAGAGAATAAACAATTTTAGAACACCGCGTCATCAACCACATACTTCAAAGCTGGGAAATCTGAACTCACCTGGTAGCCAGCTTGCTGGTAGTTTGGGTATTGCTGGTAGTAGCCACCGGCACCGCCCGAAGCAGCGGCAGCGCGAACAGCCGCAGATCGGCCCCACGCACAACGCACTTTAACACCGCCGATCACGGTTCCGTTCATCTGGGAGATTGCGACCTCCGCCGCGTCCTTGGTAGTGTATTGCACAAAACCGCAGCCTCTTCCTGGTGGGACTTTCACTGACACAATCTACAAAATGCAACCATGAAACCATGAACCCCATTTAGTGATCATTTCTCAACTGTAACAACTAGCATTCACAAACAGGAAACGTACATCTCCGATGGCACCAAATCGAGCACGGAGCTCCTCCTCGGTCGTGCTTGGGTCCAATCCACCGACAAACACAGTCGTGTTGGCGCCTTCTTCTTCTGTGTTGCCCATGCCACCCATTCCAGATCCATACGATCCCTGGCTTCCACGAGGCTTTCCATTACGGTCCGTTGCCACGCTCACACGCATCGGGCGGGACGAGCAGTACACGCCATTCATGGTCTGGAGAGCCTGCTCAGCCTCTTCCTTGATTCCAAAGCGGACGAAGCCAAAGCCCTTCGACATTCTGGTCACTGGGTCGATCACAACCTTCGCGCCACGGACGCTCGAGAATCGGGAGCTAAACGTGCTCAGCAAGAGATCGTCGCTGACATCTGGAGCCAAGTCGCCGACGAAAATCGAGTGGTCGTCACCAGTTTCAATGCGGCGGCCGCCAGCACCCCAGTTCATGCGGAAACGGTGCATCGTGTTTGCTGCATACAAAACTAACTGTTAGTACCTTGCCATTATGGAACCTCTCCCTTTCCGTTCGTTTCACTGGTACCCGCCAGTTAGACATCCCAAAGCAAGCTGGTCACTTACGGATGACTTGGCCGTTGTAGGTCTCCAACACCACTTGTGCTCCGCGCTGTGTTGGAAACTCCAAAAAGCCGTAGCCCGCTGGGTAGCCCGTGACTTTGTCTCGAATGAGCTTCACAACCGGCTGCTCACCTGCAGAGCAGCAGCCCAGAGAAAGAGAATACATCACGATCGCATTAGCGTCCTCTTCTCGTATCAAGCACGCACATTACCAGCAACCATGGATGGTAGCGTTACACCAGACATGCATGGGAGGGAGAGAAAGAGAGAATGGCTTCGCATGGGCTCTTCATGTATCCATGAGCACTTCCAGCACACTCTTCACAGGCAACGCCGTCCCATTGAGGTACAGACGTAGCCATATACGCACATACATGCATGCTCGCATACAACCCTCTTTCCCTCTCCACTTCGCCGCCGCCTTAACCCACGTTTATCGGTCGAACCCATGCAAAAAAGCAAGGGATGAAAAAAAGAAAAGAAAATCATCGCGTCGTTGGCAACGTACCGGTGGCCGCAAAGAGCGAGCAGATGAACGCCTCGTCCCAGTGCATCTGGATGTCGCCCATCCAGAGCGTCTTGCATTCCGCGTCCATGGTTCGCGCGCGCGTCGAGGTGAGGTGGTCGGGTCGGTCTCGTGCGCGTCTCTCTCGCTTCGCCCGCTTCTTGCTTTCGCTTCGCTTTCTCTTTTTCCGAGCGAGCTTCTGCGGTTGTGTCTGGGTATCTCCCCCCTCGCTTGCGCAGGTTCAGGTACCTCTACCGGTGGCACAGTGTGCCGCAAACTATGGTACAAACCAAATACTCCTGCTTTTTCGAGCGAAGATGGCGCTCAGCCAAGGTCCAACCTCTGCGAATTCGAACAAACAGGCCACTCAAGTGGGGGAAACCACAAATGTTGAAGTTGAACCGTTTTCGTGTCTATTTTCAGCAACACACACAGCACGCCCAAAGTAAGCTCATGCCTCCTCATGCGCACATCAAACGCAATAACACTGCGGTGTCAAGTGCTTGGTAATTACTATTCGAGTGACTCCACGCACGCCGTAAACCTTCCAACTTCTGTTTGCAGGTGGAGTTACGAGCTTTTCTGTCGGGCCGTTTTTAGACGCACTCCCGCTCACGTCTACCCATGCCCCATGCGCGCATTCATGAGCAGCCTCCTCCATAATTGACCTCTCTGACTAACGACCTCATCAGCAGCACGCACGCACACAAGGAACTCAAGTGTCGCAGTCGCTTCCACCCAATAGAAAGCTCCCGAAGAAAAAAATACCAGAGAGAGAGAGAGAGAGATGATCGCTCCACAGCGCTCGATGCGCAACTTCGACTTGGCGTCGGCGCGCAAGTCATCGCTCGGCGTGCCGCTCTCGTCGGTTATATTCTCGCGCTCGGCGGCCGGCCGCCACGAGTCCATCAAGCTCATGCGTACCATGGAGGAGAAGTACGGCTTTCACTACTTCACCAACACGTTCTGCCTCAACGCGCTCGTCGAGCTCGACTTCAAGGCGTACTACACCGAGACGAACATCTTGCCGGCGTGCTACGCGAGCATCTTCTCGTGGGTCCTCTGGGTCGCGATATCGTTCCAAGATGTCGTCGCGCTCTTTTCGAGCGAAAGCGAAGAGCGGTTCGTCGCGCAGATCCACATGCTCATATCGATTATCGTGTTTGTACCAGTGCCACTGCTCGTCTTTTGTACGCGGCTCGAGCGATTCCATGGACACGAGCAGACATTCTTTTGCACAATCGTGCACTGCTTCGGGATCGCGACCATGGCAGGCGGCGCGACCACGATAACCAAGGACTATCGATCTTTTTTGCTCAAAGACATGGAGCAACTGCTCGACACGCTCGTATCGTCCACGATATCTGCGCCGGAAGTAGACAACGGCACTGACTCGTCGTCTGTGACTGCTGCGATAGCGTTGGCACAAACTTTCATCCTGGACGACGAAGTGAGTTGGCGGAGCTTCGAGGATGTCCAAGGCATAGCAAGAGCGCTGATTCTCAAGTACATAGATCACGGTAAGGCGTTGCTCAATGTTGTGTCACTTCGTATTGTATTGGCGCACTTACTCCACCTTGCTATCTCGTTGTTTGACCTGCTCTTCTTGTGTATGATAGTCGTCCTGCCGATTATGCACCTGAACATCAACTTGCTGCGTCCGCTGCTAATCCTCGTGATCGCACCGATGTTCAAGCTCGACACGTACCATTACATCCTCACGGCGTTCAACGTGAACTGGAGCTTTTGTCTTCTCGTGTCATTCCTGTATCCGCAGACGACGTACACGTTCTTCATCGTCAACAAATTCCTGCTGGTGTTCTGCCTTGTGGGCATCTCGATGGTGCTGATCTTTCGTGCGCGGCAGACGGACCGCTTCTTGCGTCTGAACTTCCTGCACGCAAGGACTGTTGAAGAGCGGGCTCGCGCTTCACATCTGCAGAAAGAGATCATCATCAATGAGAACAAGTCGCTCAAGAAAATGCTGGATGACCGGACGAGAGCGAGCTCTGGTCCGCTCGACTTTGACTCGCCCATGTCGAAGGCGATCACGGATCTAAAGAATCTACAGCGCACGGCGTCGCTCTCACCCGAACTCAGGGAGAACCTCGACGGGATCGTGCTGCTGCTCTCGAAGAAAGGTCAGAACCTCTTCGCTCCCGATATCCACGAACAGCTGCGCCAGAAGCGAGAAAGTGACCTAGACGGTGACACGAAGAGCTGGGCCGCGACCGTGCTCGCAGACAAATCATACACAAGGAACCGTCGAGCGTCCGCCGTGTTTACGAACGCTCCTGGGAATCCAGGTGGATCGTCTGGAGGTAGGGGGTCACACAACCCGCCTCCTGTGGGTCCGAACGGTGAGCGGTACGTGGAAGTGCGGCTCCACTCCGAGGTCATCGCCCCATCGGACGAAATGCTGAACCAAGTCGGTGAATTGATGGAGCGAGACGGATGGAGCGTCGACATCTTCGCGTATGTATACAACGCACGCTATTTTTTATCTTCGCTTGGTTCCTCTTTCTAATCAAAATGTGTATGTATTTTCCACCAACAGCATCGCGGAGCTGGCTGGGGACAAGCCAATTTCGTTCATCACTTACATTGTTTTTGAGCAGCACAACCTCTTCGAGTTGTGCTCGGTGAACAAGAACATCCTCGCGAATTTCCTGTATTTCCTGGACATTGGCTACCACCGCAACCCATACGTAAGTGCTCCAGTCAATGCTATCTGCCGCTGGATCATATCGTTCAAGCTGCTGGTCTAATCGTATCGCTTTCCTCTTACCACCAGCACAACAATTGCCATGCAGCAGATGTAGTGAGCTCGGTCGAGTACCTTATCTCCGTTATGGACAACGGGTACATCCAAGACCTGCTCAACTACCAGGAAGTGTTTGCCGCGATCATCGCCGCGGCCGTGCACGACTTTCGACATCCTGGCAAGACCAACAACTTCATGGTAAAAAGCGGAAGCGACCTCACGATCGAGTACAGCGACTCGTCGGTGCTCGAGCGGATGCATCTCGCCGAGGCGTTCTTTCTCGCGAAAGATCCGCTATTCAACATCTTTGCCGGCATGGTGCCATCGCAGAACTCGGAGGTTCGCAAGGCAATCATTGAAATGGTGTTGTCGACCGATCTGAGCGTGCATCTGCAGCTCGTGGGCAGTCTTAAGACCGCGCTGATATCACAGGAAACGTCGGGTGTGATCCACTCGCCGATGATGCTGATGAAGATCGTGATCAAGTGCGCGGACATCGGCCACTCGTCCAAGATGTCGAAGCTGCATGCGCGCTGGTCCGACCTGATCATTGAGGAATTTTTCCTGCAAGGGGACGACGAGCAGGCGCTCGGCATGGACATCTCACCGTTCATGAACCGCAACAGCGAGAACAGCGCAAAGAACCAGGTGGGCTTCTTCGAGTTCATCATCCTGCCGTTCTTCGAGGTCGTGGCCGAGGTCGTGTTTCGGCCCGAGTTCAAGATGATCCTGGACCAGGCGCACCAGAACTACAAGCAGTGGAAGAAAGCCGAGGCGCAGCAGATCAACTCGATCAAGGACATCATGGACCAGATCTTTGACGTCGAAGGCACGGGTGGTAACACCTGCAGCACGCCGAGCCACATGGCGCATTGAGGCAAGACCAAGGGAGAGGGTAATCATTCAAGAGAGCAAGATCAAGCGGGGCTTTCTTCCTTTATATTAGCATACGTTAGACGCGAGGATACGTTCTCTGGCTAACTCGTGCGCCATTCCCCAAGAAAAACTTGCTCCGGTCGCCGTTGCTCTCGAAAAGCGCCAGCAGGATGTACGCGCACGATACGACATGACCAAAGCAAAAGACGCCGGCGATCAGTGTCCACAGGAATGCAGTCGTCCGAAAACTACCGGCAGCAGCAACGCGACTGCGCGTCACTTGCGCGCTCGTCTCGCGCGAAAAGATCCATGCCGTGAAGCCCAGATACCCCAGCAGGTTGTTAAGAGCAAGCGCAGGAGATCCATCAAAGACACTACTGAGTATGGATCTGTTGGCTTCGTTGCTGTTGCTACTACTGACCCACACGTCCAGGAGCGCAGGAATAAATGCGAACGGATCTTGCGCAGCGCTCGTAGTCGGATTGGTGAAGCTCGGATCACCGAGCTGTCGCTGGAAATGGCTCATGGTGGCTGCAAGGTCGACGAGCAGCAGCATGACGAGCGCGAGCGTCGCGCCGATCCACACGATCTTGGCGGAGTGGAGCAGAGTACGGTCCGCGCGCTCTCGTGGGGTTGCAGAGGGTGGGCCCGCGCCAAAGACCGAGCCTGCCAAGTGCTGCTGGTCATCGCCGTCATCTTCGTCGTCACTCACTGCGCGAATGATCATGCTTGTCACCTGACTGGCAACTTGGTTTTGAAGGTTGCCGAGGCGATTGAGCTTGGACTCTTTGAAATGATATATCAGCTTATAGATGTCAAATACAGTACCGTACTCTCTCGAATAGAGGAGTCCATCCAATTTGATAGCTTCAAGAATGCGCATCACCAAATTAAAAATAGAAACGCAAGAAACGCACGCGATGTATCATTTTGACAGCTGACAAGGAAGTTTGGACGCCCGCCAGAAGCGAATCGCCCGCCTCCTGTGTATCAACGCTGCCAATAGAGATGGCGTGCGACGTCGTGGTACCTGCGTTCGATCTGGACACGGCGTCCGCGTCTTCCTCACAGGCCTGCGCCGACGTGCGCCGCGGACTCGAGCTGCTCAACGACAACAAGGCGAGCTTCAGCGCTGGCGGCGAGACCGACTCGCTGCTCAAGCCATTCATGACCATGTTCCAGTTCGAGCGCATCAAGACGCCCTACTACTTCGGCCACGTGCTGCTGCTACTGTACTCGCCCTTGGGCATAGTGCTCATGCTACTGCGCATCCTGTACGCGTACACACTCGCGCTCATCCTGCCCAAGCTGCTCACCGAGGCGCAACTGGACAATTCTGGTATGCACAAGCTCTTTGCGATCGTCTCGGGTACGATCGTGACGGTCCAAGACGCGCACCTGTTTGATAAGCAAGAGGCCGACATCATCGTCGCGAACCACATCAGCGAGTTCGATGCAATCGCGCTGCGCTGGGTCACGCCCGCGTACGTGCTCGGTTACGACTTCTATAAGAAGATGCTCTTCTTCCGCCTGCTGGGAGACAAATTTGGGCTCGTGTACGTTCCGTACGTGTCGCGCAACCAGGGAGGCGCTCAGGGACGCGATGAAGTGCGCGAGGTCATCATCCAGAAGCTTGCGAAGAAAGACAAGCCGCTCGTGGCATTCCCAGAGGTATGGTAGATATATATATATATATGTGTGTGGAGGATGAGTTGTGCCAAAGTCGTTTGCAACATCTATGTGAGCTCACAAACAATGGCTTCTGAATATTTATATAGGGTGGACTCACGAATGGTCGTGTGGGGCTGCTGCAGTACCACAAGTTCCTGTTCTCTCTGGGCAAAACCGTGCAGCCGCTCGCGATCCAGGCCTCCGACGGACCATTTGTAAGAAAGCAAACAAACCTCTGGGGGGGGGGTTCTCTCGATTGGTGAGCAAGTCCTTGTGGCTAGTGTTATGGCTGGCTAACCGCCCTCGTTGTGTGTCTGTTTATCGTGTCTGACATGTTTGTAGCCAGTCAACATCAATGACGAGACTAGCACGTTCCTGGCGAACGTACTCTGGTATTTCTTCATCCCGTGGCACCACTACACCGTCAAAGTGCTGCCGCTCACACGTGCGGCGCCGAACGAAGACCCGCTGGACTTTGCGCAGCGCGTGATGATCTCCACGGCGCAGGCGCTGCACCAGCAGGCGACGCCGTTTTTGTATCGCGACAAGATCGCGTACATGAGGTACAAGACCAAGCAGATCAACAAAACCAAGAAGTGAAGAAGAAAAGCGCAAGTGCTTGCTTGCGATTGTACATACACAGACTTTGCAATCGCTGTTGCGCCTATAGATTTTGGAGTACTGAGTGAGGTGAAGGTAAACTATGAAGTACAGAGACTATCGATCTGTCTTCCGCTGGGTTGGTTCTTCGATGCTCACACTATCAGTCTGAAGCTGCCTGCTATGGCAAGTCTAAATCGATATGCGCTGCTTGGTAAATTTAGCGGCTTGCGTGCCTCAGTCTGCAGCCGTCAGGAAGCCCCGCGAGTAGCTGATAGCTGAGCGAGTAGCTGAGTCGTCCGCCAGTCATTCGCGCCACTCGCTCACTCACTCACGCATCTCCGGATCGAATCGTCATGCAAATCATGCTGGGGCGGCTCTAGAGCTATCTACTGACACTCATCGATGTCTGGCTTGTTCTAGCAGCATGGAGGACGACGACTCGAGCGACGACGACGAGCGTGCAGCTGCATCTGATCCTGTCAGCGACGGCGCTTCGAAACGAGCCCTCGCAGATGATAACCAACCTCACTCGTACTCACTCTTGCTGGTGGGCAACCCTATTGGAGTTTGGACAGGACGCGGACGCCAGCCACATCCGCAAGATCCCGGTCCAAGTGGACTCCCAGATCACGCATGCGAGCTGCGGACTCAGCTGGATCCTGCTGCCGACGGCAAGTGGGCGAGCGTACTCGTGTGGACTCAACGCGCACGGACAACTGGGTCAAGGGGGTCAGGCGCAGACTCAGCCTCAGCGCCTAACTCGCACAAACTCAGTGTCGCTGGTGCCCAAGCCGCTGCTGTTTCCGATTGACAGAAAGATCGTGCGCATCTCGTGTGGCGCTTGCCATGGCGGCTCTGTGGTCGAGGATGGGACGTTGTTCATGTTCGGGTGCAGTTCGTACAGGAGACTCGGTATTGGAGAGACGAGTTGTAATGCTCTGTGACACTCGCCGACCCAGGTGCGGGTGACCTGGTCGGTGCTGCAGGCGAAAGTCGCAGCGGTCAAGGCGTCGGTGAGCTGCGGGATCCCAGCCATCTACCAGAACCTCAAGCTCTCTGTAGAGCCCAGCAGCGCTGTCAGTGCTGCAAGCAGTACTATTATAGCACCTCAGGTCCTAGAGACCGAGGAGAACCAGGAGGACGGCGACAATGACGACAACAATGGTGACGAAGTCGTCTTTGCAGACATCAGCTGCGACGACCGCCACACGCTCGTGCTTGGTGCCAGGGCTTCCAGTACCTCATCCGCTTCAAGCAACATGAACCTGATCAAGAACAGCATCATCGCTTTTGGCGACGGCATGAACGGACGCCTCGGCATTGGGAGTGAGAGCAATCAGCTCACCGGCGCGCTCATCACAGTGCTCAAAGGAGCCCTGCAGTACTCAAAAGGCGGTAGCGGTGGTGGCGGTTTGCAGCCAAAGATCACGAGCATCTCCGCTGGGGTCTCGCACAACGCGGCGCTTTCGTCGTCGGGCGAGCTCTTCACGTGGGGCAACGGCGCCGACGGACAGCTCGGCCACGGCTCCTACGAGAGCGAGTGGGTGCCCCGGCAGGTCGATTTCTTCAAAAGCATCTCGCTAGCGTCTGTGAAATGCGAGGCTCGCCATACTATTGTCGTGACGCGCACGGGGGCGGTCTACACCTGGGGGAGAGGTACTGAGGGCCAGCTAGGTACTGGGGACGCTGGATTCAGAGGCCAACAAGGAGAAAATCTACTGGAGCTACAGGGAGACCCAGCAATTACATGGAAGCCTGAGAAAGTGCACCTTATGATCGACCCACTCACGATCCAGCAGATGCACATCGATGCGCAGGTGCAGGCTGCGTTTGCTGCGTCCAGTGGTGGTGGCTCAAACTTAGGTGGTGGTGGCGGTGGTGGTGGGGGCTCTTCAGCGTCCCAGCAGCACCTGCAGCAACAGGATTCCCGTGTCACTGTGCGCTCGATCGTCGCGAAGGCGAACGTCTGCGTGGCGCTCGATGAGCACGCTCGGCTGTTCATGTGGAGAAGCAATCACGGCAGCCAACTAGGCTTTCCAGCGAATAATGGTGCTGAGAAACAGCTTCAGTCACGACCCGGACCAAAGTGCCCACCTGAAGAGGACATCTGTCCACTGGGTGTGGACACCCTCCACACGACTGCTAAGGCGTCTTCATATGGGATTGTACCCAACCCAAAGCAGCTCATGTACATGGATCTCCACGAACCAGTAAGGAAACAACTCGCGAATGGTGGAATGTCTTCCTCCTCGTCGCCGAGAGTGACGACAATCCGCGACCAGGTGCACGCAATGTCAGTAACAACAGCAACAGGCTTCTCCAGGCAGCCGCTAGCTCACGTCGACGCAAGTGAGCGGTTTTCATTATTGGTGTTCAAGACCGAACCGAAGTTGACTGGCGGACTCCGAGGAGCCCCAAGCAGAAACAGCAGCATCCTTGTAGACAATGATGGAGACAGTGGGAGTATCACTGAAGAAGACAGATCTTCATTGACTCTAGCTGCAAACTCCAAGTACGAAAGTGGGAACCCCGTCGCCGCGCTTTCGTTCCCCAATAGGTCGCAAATGCGGCTGCTCGTCCACCAGCAGCAGTAACGACAGCAGTCGAAGTCGAAGAGCTTTGAGCCATTGGCTCGGGAAGGAGCCATCACGGCTCGCGATGGCTTGGACAGCAAGAAATCTACCAAGTGGCATTTCTCGCTGCTGCAGGAGTTTCGAAGCGAGGACGTGCCGTCGAGAGAGCGCGAGTACTACACCCTCATAGCGAGCTACAAGTGCACATTCGACCGCAGCGTGCTCCAGGTGGAGCTAGTGGGGCTACTACTACTACTGCCAGCGCGAGCACGGAGCGCTCGAGTGCCAGGCATCTGCTGGGCTTTGGCGAGTGCGACTATGACACCGGCGGTCTGAGTTCGATCGCCAGCAACAACAACAGCAGTGGGGAAGACCACTCTCATGATACTAAGAATGCACCTGGAGGATGCAGAGATTCTTCTCAGCGAGTCGTGATCTCAAGGCGTGCAACGTCGGCAAACAATAGCACCAGGACACCGCGAGCTCAACGCAACGTTGACGGTTCGCCCAGTACTACCACGACCACCAATGCTTCCTCTCTTAAGCACGTCAGAGGATTTGAGGATTGGCTCAGGACTCACTCGTCACAGGCATCACCAAAGAAACAATACGCATTTGAGAATGCGCCGAGGTTCCAAGAACATTCGATTAGCAGCAGCAGCAATACCGAGGAACGAAGTCCACTGTCGGTGTCTGCTGCAGAAGCTAATAGGATAGCGAATCCAATGCTCCAAACCAAGCTCCAGAGTGGATACAATCCAGCAGACCCAGAGCCACCACCAAGTGAGCCCCTGTTAAGACCCAAGAGCGCCTTTGAACGCACGTTGCACACGGCGTTTTCCAGTCGAAAGATGGCCTTCACGTCCGGATCTAATGTGCCAGCTACAAGCAAAAACACCAGCAATAGCCCCGCTCCACAGCCGCAATGCAGCAGTCCCACCAGCCGAGTAAACTCCTCAAGGACCGCGCCAATACCAGCCACACCAGTGAAAGCCAGCGCAGCAGCCGCAGCTCCACCACAGCGACCAAAGACTGTGCGCGCTGCATCAGCGAACGCCAGGAGCCGCAACCGCGCGAGCCTGAAGCCCCAGCTGCACCAGCAGGAACGCGCGCTGCACAACATCCGCAAGCAGCAGCACAAAGAGCTCTTCGCGCCATTCGGGCCATCGCCCAAGTCCCGCTTTGGGCTCGAGTCTCCATGCAACAGCAGCTTCAGCGCGGCTTTTGGATCAGCGAGTACTCCGCTACATCCGGAGACGAGCACTCCATTCGTGTACCCGACGTCGCCGCGCTTCTCGATGGGCAGCGGCGAGGATTACTCGCTCGTAATCGCGAGAAGACTCGCGCGCGAAAGGCGGGACGCCAGGGCCAGGCACCTACGACCGACATGGAGGTTAGCCAAGTAGAAGCAGACAAACAAGGTGATAGTGTATCAAAATAAGAAGAAAATGCTTCACACAAAGTGGTTTAGAAGAGAAGAATTCTTGAGCTTTCCATCAGAGTTGTAGTATCATATTTGTTTGTTATTGCTATCGTACACGTGCTCCTGATACCAAGCAGCACTAGACCTGGGCGATAGCGTACCCGGAGCGCGAGTCACTCGTCTTTGGGGTGCCCAGGTCCTCCTCTTCGATCACGTCGCGGCGCGCAAACATGACCACTCGCTTACGAGGAGGTACCGCGTTCGTCTCGAGCGTGCTTCCGTTGTTATCACGATCACCAGCACGGCCACGACCGCCGCGTCCAGTGAGCTTGAACTGGACCAGCACACCTGCGCACGCGGTGAGCAGCGTGCCGCACAGGTAGACCCACCAGGCGCTCGGAATGTGGTACTCCCAGTCGTCGTCCTCACTACTCGCGCTGGTGCGGTAGCGCTTGAGGTCCGTAGCGCTCGGATATTCCCCGGTAAAGTAGCCGACGCCCCAAACAAGCAGCCCGGCGCCAACAAAGCTCGTCGCGACTATGAGCACGGGCTTCTCGAGGCGCATGGCCAGCACGCCGCCGACAATGCCAAACACAATCGCCAAGATCACCAGCGCGATCTCCGGGTTGCTTGGGTACACTTTGTACCCGAACGACGTGTTGACCATCGCGGCGAGCAGCACGCCACTCATCGCGCCAGCGAGGAAGATGCCCGTCGAGTAGGCGGAGGTCACCAAGAAGCCACAGAGTAGCCCGCCGACAATGAACGCGATCCAGGATGCGGTGAGCAGCCACGGCTGGCTTGCAAAGACCTTCTCGGTGATGGTCGCGAGCAAAGTGCCGCCGGCGGTGAAGCCCAGCGTGAAGAGCGTCGGGCGGAAGAGCTTGAAGCCTGCGAGACACATCGCGACTCCGCCGATCATCGCGCACACGGCGAGCACCGCGCCGCCGAAGGTGACGCCATCGACCGAGTCGAAGATCGACTTGACCGTGTCGCTGGCAGTTGTGGGCGTAGCACCAGGTAATTCTGCGCCGAGGACTGGAGTAGCAATGAAGATTTGGATGATAAGGAGGACTGAGGCGAATAGCAGCGCCAGGGGCTGATCTTGAGACTGAGGCATACTGAAAACTGAAGAGAAGAGAGGAGACCTTGTTTGCTTGTTCTTTGTGAGGTAGGGAGGCTGGCTCGACTGAGACTGGGCGAGTTAAGCACTGTAGTTGGTTGGCTTGGGCTCTGAGGGATGCCTGGAAGGAAAGAGGCCAATTTGGAAATGAACAGTCCAATGAGGAGGATGGTGGTCAAGATGGTCAAGTGGCTGGTGGTAGGTGTGAGAGATAGACATTGATAGTCAGTCTACTTCGCGTTGGATGGAGTGGCAAACCCCTCTGATCTACTGCCGTTTGGGCAGACAGGCCTGGATTTTGCTGAGAGTTTGGCTCCCATTCCCAGCCCCTCCCTCTCTCTCTCACACACACAGTCTCACACCCTCCAGCAAAACAAAATGATGCGTTGTGGGTCTGAGAAAGAAACACTAGAGGTTTATAATCAGCACCAGCAGGTAGGTTTTCATGCTGATCTCAAAATTGCAGAGCTTGGTTTGGTGGACATTTTTGATCCTAGTGACATGTTGCACCTCGCATAACAGGTCCATCAGAGAGATACCAA
This sequence comes from Globisporangium spinosum, assembly GCA_023335535.1. Classification (NCBI taxonomy): domain Eukaryota; phylum Oomycota; class Peronosporomycetes; order Pythiales; family Pythiaceae; genus Globisporangium; species Globisporangium spinosum. The sequence goes on from JAADVN010000055.1 coordinate 34,752, forward strand.
TCAAATACGAAATTATAAAGTCTTTGTACATCTCCATGTCATACTTGCATTTGAATGCAAAAAATAGAATGTGTAGATTGTAAACATTATAAACAGGTGATATGGTTTAGAGGAATATGTTCGAGAAAAAATAACATCCCAAATATCCATTCCCATTTTCCACAAACAAAACAAAAAAGAAAATATCCATCTGTCATCCTTCTCCATCAAAATTCACGCGTCAAGATAGCGTCTGAAGCGAGAACCCCATTCGTTCGACACATGAGACTGCTGCTCACCACCAATGCATAGGCTGCCGTTGATATTCCGTTCGTTCGTTTATTGCGCTCTGCTGCAGAGCTCTCTCTCTCTCTCTCTCTCTCTCTTCTGTTGGTCCTGCAAATGGGGACTTTGGGGCTACTCTCGGCTCTGTTCAAGAGGTACATTACACCTCAAGCAAATGGTCAATCCCCCCTCACAACACCCCAGAAGTCCTCAATACCAGCCTCACGGCTGCAACTCGATTCGCTCCACTCTCGGGCAAGTATTCCCAGAATCGCCATCGTAACCACAAGCCGGAGCTCGTGACAGTGTTGTTTGAGAGCGATTTCCTCATCGTGTGAGTGCGCCTTCGGCAGGGGAGTGGAAATGGAGGAGCTGGGAAAGTCCCTGTGCGTCGTCGATCAGGACGACGTGGTTGATGTTCGTCTTCACTCAGCTGGTGGGATTGATGCTTCGCCAGATCGATGCCCGTCGCGCGGAGAAGACACTCCTGGGCGGATGATTCGGATGCTGGACTGCCATGAAGAAGGAGACTGGGACCGGATGATATCGTACGTGTGGAGACATGATGGTCAGTTGAGTCGCTTTCTTTCAAGCTAAGCACACACCCGCCAGTTGGGCGCTATTTGGTTCACTTTTGAACTACACACACGCCTCGCGTGGCTCGTATATAAACTTCATTTCAATACTTTAATTAATGCTTCCGGATATATCTGATACACACAATTTAGACGTGGTAGTTAGCTGGACACTGCAGCGGATCGGAGTGCTCGTCGTCCTGGCACTCGTCTCGTCGTTGTCCCTGCGATACCGAAGGTGACATCGCCACTCCTTCACTTCTAGGTGTCGACAACGTCTCGGAAGACGGCGGTGGCGCGGCGACCAGTTGCGCGTAGTTGGTGCGCGTGCTGATGGACAATCTCAGTGTGATCCGCGCCGCGACCATCGAGAGCAGCACGGAGCCGCCGAGCATCTTGAACGCGCTGCCGTAGCGCCACACGAGCGCCAGCGACCGGAGGTACTTGACGTCGATGAAGTACGCGCCGTAGCCCCACCACTCGACCAGCAGAAAGAAGCCGAGCGTCGCGGTCGTGTAGCTGCAGAACGCCGTGGCCGGTTCGATCGTACCCATCAGCACGGGCCAGAGACACCCGGCGAGCGAGAGGAGCGTGGCCAGTAAGCCAAAGAGCACCCAGAAGACCATGGTGTAGAGACTGATGTCTAGCACCACAAGACACAGCATGCTCTCGGCGCCCTGCACGAACCACGAGCCGTCGTCCTGGATCATGCACCAGCTGCTCAGCACGCGGTCGATGCGCTCGCGCTCGGTGTCTTTCTGCTTGGCTGCGGTTTTGAGGATCTCCTGCTCGCTCGCAGCGTGGATCGCCACCTGGCCGTTGGCTGATGCCCTGGAGCTGGGGTTGGACCTGGACCTGGACCTGGAGCTGCCGATGCGGTTCAGCAGGAAGGCGTATTCGTGGCACTCACGCGTGGTGTTCCCACGGTGGAAGCAGTAGCGGCCCGGTGCGAACGTCACCTTCTCGATATGAAAGTGGGACTGTAGTGCTAGAGCTGCTGGAGCTGGCTCCGAGCCATTCTGGGCGAGTCCTGGGTCACTGGCGCTGGTACTGACGACGGTGGTCGTGTTGATGCTGCGCGCTGCTGCTATTGCTCGTGGCGTGTGCTGCAGGTCAATGACGTCCCAGGACTGGCTAGCCATGGCGGCGATCGCGAGCAGCACCGCCAGGAAGTGGAGCAGCCATCGCGCGGCGTACACGCTCTGCATCCTCGGGGCATGCTCGCGCGTCCGAGCGCAGCGTATGTAGTGAGAGTGGCTCTGGGGGCGATTGACTAATAGACTGTGGCCAGAAGGCAGGTAGGCAGGTAGCGCAGCAGTGGAAGTAGAAGTAGAAGAGCCATCGTTACCGCATGCGCCATGTCCGCTCCATTCCGCCACTCACAGACGCCCACGCGGCAATAGCAGCTGTGTCGCATCAGTATCATTATTCCCAAGCGCTTTCTTTGCCTTCTTCTTCACAGTAGCCAGCCAGCACTTCTGATTCTAATCAGCAACGCATTTTCCACGAATCATAGAAGCCAATCGTACATTTTAGCCAATGAAAATGCTTATTGTGTATAAACCTAGCTCTTGAATTTCAATACCACAACCCTAGAATTTGCGCGTTTTGATTGGCTAATCTCAAATACATAACCTCAAAATCGAGGTTTAAGCTATTTGCCGATACAAAAGTCCATGTTTTTCATGAAAACCTTGGAAATGGAAGTGCCATCTGGCAAGGTTTTAACTAACTCCCGATACAATCTGGTGCAAAATTGGCTGCAAAACCAAAGTACTCGTTTGGGTTATGCCGAAACTTTTTCCCACCCGATTCTGGTATGGATAAACACAAACAGATTTTCTTCACCCTACGTACGAATTACTGTAAAATTTAGCTTCATATTCCATAAAGCATTGTTGAAGTGGATTCGAGTGCAGTCGCACGAAATTCTCGATGGCCTCAGGGTTTCCGCAACGAAATTCTCTCCCCAGCACGCTCAACGAACATGAACCCCTCGACCAGCGACCAAACACGCCTTATGGCCTCGATTGGCTGTCAGATCTTTTGTCGCCAAGGCGTGAATGCTATCGCGCTGCGACGACCGTCCTCCGGCACCGCTCAACAACACCAGATAGAGGCTTCTCGTCTCTCTGAGTCTGTGCTTCATTCATTTGCGGCGCGCCAGCACCAGCTCCCGATGGCCCAGCAGTACGCGGCTCCGCTGCAGGCGCGCCAGCGTGTGGCGCTCCAGAACCAACTTACGGCGCTTCAGAACCAGCTTGTGGCGGCGCTGCCGTCCGCGGCTCACCGATACCAGCCAGCGCTCCAGCACCAACTCGCAGCACTCCAACATTTCTCAACTCCGCTGGTGCACGATGTCGTGGTACCCTCTGTGTCGACCCAGTCATCCATTTCGTCGCGCGATCGGTTAGTGTCGTTACTGCAGACTGCCCATTTTTAGCCGTCTGCGCCGTTACTCTCGGCGGTTGCGATAGTCCACCAACGCAAACGTCCGCGCTCCTCGGGGTCGGGAAGTATATTGCAGAAGCAAAGAGCCACAGAGAAAGCAGCAAACCTGTAATGGTGGACTTTCACTCTTGGAGTACAGGCTGTCATCGTGTTGCCCTCTCCCATTCTACATTCACTATAGGATAACAAAAGAACCAAAGTAGCGTAATCACCTAAGCACGCAAGACACGCGCAGTACGTCGAAGATTCGTATTAGCTAGAAAACAAATCAAAATAACCCAGGGAGGTAAAGCCACAGCAGGATCTGTGCCCTGCGACATAGATACGCGTGCCTGTATCCTACGACCCATGTCCTACCCACAGGACATCCCCTTGGAGAAGAAACAACGGATAAGACGGCAGGAAAGAAACAGACAAGCTCACCCACCCACTCTCTTTTTACCATCAATACCACAACCACTTTCGGCTCAAGCTCCTCGCCTCGCCATCGCCTTCGCCTCTTCGCCTCCCTCGCACACGACCGTGGTCCCTCGCCATCCCCCGCTTCCTCACTCCACGCCAGGCCAGCGCTCATCTCACTCGGTCCTTCGGCTGCGTCAAGTGCCAAGTCGTTACAAAACCAAACCACTCTACCAGGTGTATCGGAACCCATTATGACTGCAGTTCGTGACGACGCTGTGGTCACAGCGGTCGACCTCGAACCGCCCCTGCTAGTTGGCACTGAGGCTGAAGGTAGTCCACTTCAGGAGCCGCCGATTGTTGGAGATCACGCCAATGATGTGCCACCTGCAGCTCTCCCAAGCGAACTGTCCATTCTCCAATCGGCAGGACCACGGTGCGGCACGGTCTACTCGAAGACCGATCCGACCCTCGCAGAGTAGACGGAAAATCTGCACCTCAAGCGTGGCTTCACAGTAGCCGAGGCGGTGTGGCTGGGCGGCATGAGTGCGTTGACACTAGGGTCTCGAATTACAAGTCTCAAAAACAATGGAGTCAAACGAGTGGTGCCGGAGCCAGACCCGATGGTGGTGCGAGCACGCGTACGGAATCGGATGAGAAAAGTCAGAGCGGCGACAGAAGATGTCCTGTTCTTCTCTGCGTCTGGCCAGGAGACGTCTAAAAAGTCTGAAGAAGCTGTTGGATCTGCTGTCCAGTGTGAAGCATTCTCTCAACATACGCAATTGGAATATTTTGTATTCCGATTTAGCTGACTTACTGTTGCAGGCAAAAAAAAATTCAAAGTTCGAGTAGTTACAGATAGTATGCAGGCAGGGCAAGGCTACTCGAAGGTCCAGTCGCTGGTCGACACTGGCATCACGCTCAACATCCTCGGCAATACAAGTTAGGAGATGCATCACAAATTCTGCATTCTCGACGGCAGAATAGTCCTGGATGGATCATTCAACTGGAGCGAGCGAGCAGTGTTCAAGAATATGGAGAACATCATCGTGACATCAAGCCCTAAGTTGATCCGGAAATTCCAGCAGAAACTTGCGAGGATCGTGAAGTTGAACCTCAACCAATTCAAAGGTGATACTGAGCATGCAATGACAGCCAAGAAGAATGTCATGCAGGAAGCTGCTGTGTAGTGGAGCTGTGGTTATTTTATAAATGCAAACATGCGTGCGCGTTTCTCTCTCATTGCGTCACGATTCGGGAAGTCGTGTGGGTGCTCAAGGCGAAGAACGTCAGCTACGAGCTCGTGCAGGCGGACTTTGGTGGATCCATGTTCATGTCCGCCGACTTCCTCAAGATGAACTCGAACGGCTTCATCCCCGTGCTCAAGGACGGCGACTTCTCCATGTTCGAAGGGTGAATGGAGTGGGGGAGTTCTGCTTGCCATGTCATTTGTCCTTGGTATCCATGCAGATTCAGCCCGTCATGCTAACCTCTCTTGTTCTTCATGCATGTACTTACCTACCTTGTAGCAACGCCATCTTGCTGTACCTGGCCGAGAAGTTCGATTGGACCGGCTTGTACACGAAGGACCTGCACACGCGAGCCAAGATACATGTTCCGACTCTCTCGAAGCACTTGTGGCTCTCGTTCGTTTCCCCCAGCCAGGTCGCTGCTTTTCGCAATTTGCCGCGTTCGTGAAACGCAAGACTCGGGAGCTGCTTGGGGGCTCCACCGAAATGTCACAAAGCCAGCCAGGCCCGAGCTGAGTTTCTAAAGGAGGTCGCAGCCAATCACATCGAGAGACGCGGGTGGTGATCACTGAGTGTGTCCCTCATCCTGCTTGAGGATCTGACTATTTCGTACATAGCCGGGTCGCTCGACCATCTGGAGCTGCCCACGCAAGCATGAAACACGAGTAGATCAGATGATATGACGACGACAACGGCGGTGACTTTGAGTAAATGAACTCGAAAAGACACGTTGACCACCAGTCCTCCCTCCATGCCTCCTTCCTACTGCTAGTACTGCTATCTTCTAGTACTTCTCGGCCATGATGTTGACCACGAGCGCTGTCCACCCTGAAAACGGGTGGCACCGCTGGCCTTTTCCGTAGTTCTGCTCGCCGTGGACGTCGCCGCTGTACTGCTCCCAGAGGTACCCGGTGCGCTCGTACTCGCTAAAGATCGTGGAGATCACATTCGCGCGCAGATGTTCATAGACGACTTGGAAATCTTTCTGGAACGGACTCTTGGTCGCTGGCTGGGCGTAGTGGTGGAGCGCGTCCAGGGCCAGGTAGTTGATGTTCATCCAGATCGAGCCGCGCCAGTACGGGTTGTCTCCGGGGGCGTTCTCGCGCTCGTAGAACAGGTCGCGCGTCGACATGGAGCGCAGCCCAAACGGCGACCAGAGGTGCTGCGGGTCCGCGATCTGGTCCAGCAGTGCGCGAAGTTTTGGCGAGTCGGCAGGCAGCACCTTGAGCAGTAGCGGAAAGATGCTCACGTACCCAACGTGCTTGACGTGCTGGAGCGTGGTCGTGCCAGGGATGAAGATCTGCTGCATCTTCAGTCCACCTTTGCCGTCGCCGAGCGGGAACAGGTAGTGCGGATGCGTCGCGGGGCAGTTGGGACGCTGACTTTTCAGTTCCTCGATTGAGGAAGTCGCGTCCACGATCTCGCCGTTCGCGTCGTTGCGGCAGCGGATCGCGACGTGGCGCTCGATGCGACCGTCTTCGCTGTGGTCGCCCACGTCGAAGAACGACTGGAGCTCCTCGTTCCAGTGGAACCGGTCGAGTCCCTCGAGGAATCGTGCCTTGTTGGACAGGAATTTCTGGGTTTTCGACCCATCCAGGGCGATGAACTTCGACAATTTCCCCATAACGTCGCTCATTCTCACCATCCACGACAGTAGGTCCACGTGCATCTCGTTCTCGCTCGGCAGCGACGCGCGCGGGTAATCGTCGAGCCCAGACGACAGCGTGTTGGAGATCAGCTTGCCGTCGTTCACTTTGCGACCGCGCCATCGGAACGTCGCGACATCGGGCTCTGCGACTGGTCCTTGTTGTGTGTGAAGCAGCCATTGATACCATTTCTCCAGGAACGGGAAGATCAAATGCACGAACTTTTGGAGCTCTTCGTTGGTTGAGTTTGGTTCGAAGTCGGCCTTCAGCAACATCTTCTCGATACAGAGCAGCAGCGTCGGCGGGTTCGCGTGCTCAACGTGCTGCACGATAAACTCGGACGGCACGCGGCGACGCGCCGACTGACCGAGGATCTGCTCGCGCGCGATGTACCCGTCGTCCTCCATGAGCCCCAGCCAATATGCGATGACGTCGCGCGCGATTGCTTCGTCAAACACAGAGATGCCGATCTGGTGGAACCCTTCGTCCCAGAGAAAGCCGCGCGGGAAGAACGAGCGCGACGGCACGGCTGTGAACAGCGGCTTGGGCTTGGATTCCTGGATCTGCGGACTCGCGGGGTCGTGCTGCACGAGCGAACTGCCGTAGAAGAACCCGATGCCGCCCATCAGATTACTGAACGCCGCCCGTGCAAACGCGATGTGGCTCCGGTTGAAAGTGGTAGTGGAGGCGGCGGCACCTTCGGACTGACCTGGGAGCACGAGTTCCTTGGTTGAGAGCTGGAATTTCGCTTCAAAGTTGGCGTCAAACGCGCGCGAGAGCTCATCAATCTTTGATGACAGCAGCGCGTCAATGGGCTGCTGTTGGGAGGATGACGCTGCTCGAGTGCTCTCCTGGTCGCTCTCGTCGCTGAAAATGATGTCAAACGCGACGTCTCCAATCTCGAACTTGGTCGCGTCGGTCTCGATGATCGCCTGCACGACCATGAACGTGCTCCCATCTTCAATGATGTTGTCGAGGGTCACTTCGTCGTCGTCTGTTCCGGGCACGCGCTCCGCGAGCGCCTGCAGTCGCTCCTTCACGTTGAGCACGTTCGTATCCTTGAGGCCCGAGAAGCGCAACTCGGTGTGCTTGATGGACTTCTTCGCCTTGAGCTGCAGCTGTACCTTGAATTGCAGCGGTGCACTCGCAGTTGGGCTCACAACACTGCTATCATCATCGCCACCATTGCCAATGCCTTCGCTCTCCAAGGTCATCTGAGTGCACGTGGCGTCGTCGTCACCTTCGCCCTTGCACTTGGAGGTCACTGGATCTGCCGCAACGTCGATCAGGTTCTTGAGCACCTGGCGGCACGGGTGGCCCAGACTCTCGTCCTCACAGCCGAGATCCACGTAGAAGAACAGCGAGAGCTTCGTGGTCGACACCTGCTTCTTGCGCAGGCGCTCGTCGCGGGGCTCGAGGTGCGAGACCTCGAAGCGCGACGCCCAGCCGTCGGCCACCTGACGATCGCCATCACCCTGCAGTCGCACGTAGTGGGTGCGCAGCTGCACGCGGTTGAACTGGTCCTCAATGCTCTGCGACCCGTAGCTCCTGCCATCGTGCTGGAGCCAGCCGTACTTCTGCAGTCGGTCTTCCTGGCGGCACTCGTGACGCAACTGAGAGATGTCTTCGTGCTGCGAGCCCCAGAGCAGACCTGCAGCGACGTAGTACGGATACGTGCGCGAGCGAACACCGTAGTACAGACCCGAGCGGTAGGTGCCCCAGCGCAGCGCATCACGTGACTTGGCGTCCACGTAGTCGCGCAGTGCATCAAAGTCCAACGGCGCATCGGCAATTGCATTGGACGTCGTAGGATTGGTGGGGCTGTTGTCGTGGCTTCTTGGAACCAAATCGCGCAGAAATTGCAGCGGCAGGTGGCGCAGCTGGTCGCGGACCGCCTCCGGATACAGCAAAAGCGCGGCGAGCGCCACGAGCAGCGCCGACGCGACGTGCGCGACTCCCATTCTTGTTACCGTTTGGGAGCTCTTCGGATGTTTATTATTTGGTGGGAGATTTGCCCAATTGATAAATGACACACGTCAGCCAAAAAGTTTGACTCGCACATACAGTAGACGACGAACGTGTGCGCTACACGAATCTGACAAGTAATGAGTCGCACACGGTGATGCTTTCGTGAATGTGCAATTATTCTGTGATGAACTAATGCCTCTCCTTTTTCCAAGCCCATCACCTCCGAAACATACTGAAACCAAGTCACACAAACGCCGGCTTTTCAACCACCACCTTTTTCAGCGCATACAAACGCCAACATATATTTTCTGATTACCAATGCATCCATCAGAATTATTCGTCCACTTCGCTCCCAGGTCTCTGTGCTCACAACGGAATCCGCCCTCCACGCTCCAGAAGCCCCCGTTCACCCATTCACCAGACTGCTACAAATACCACAATGAAGCTCCTGTCCTCCCGTGTGCTCCTTGCGGCGCTCGTCATCATGTCGCTCGCACCACAACCGCCTCTGGTGGCGGCCGAGACGTGCGTCGCCGCGTGTCCCGAGAACCTCAAGCCGCTCTGCGGCTCGAACGGCGTCACCTACGACAACGAGTGCATGTTCGAATATGCGCGCTGCACGGCCGCGAACGCCGGGACGACGCCAGCACTCACCATCGCGTCGAACGGCTCGTGTCCTGCCGCCGCCTCTGGTGGTGGTAGCAGCGCCGCCACTTGTGCGCAGGAGTTTGCGTGCACGTCCAAGTACGATCCAGTGTGCGGCTCGGACGGCAAGACGTACTCGAACGTCTGCGAGCTCAAGCGCGCCACGTGCGCGAACCCATCGGTGGTCCTGAAGAGCACGGGCGAGTGCCCCGGTAGCAGCAGCAGCGCGACTGGCTCCACCGGAGGTAGCGGTAGCGCCACCGTCTGCAAGATCAAGGCGTGCAC